>CAMOHE010036303.1:6560-42394 GCA_946598075.1 Artocarpus hirsutus
CTTTTGTAAAACGGGAAAACTTATCCATTAAATTCAATAAATTCAAAGGTCAATTGTTTCGTTACCAAAATTAAAGAAATCATACCATAATTATGTTACTTAATCAGAATAAAACGTCCATAAATAAATTTCATCTTATCACAATTTTGTAGAATTTCTGCTGACTACTTGTCAGCTGTCATCGGCCTGCCGATCTCAGAAGTTCGGCCTGCCGATCTCAGAAGTCCAGCCTACCGATGATATACCATCGGCTTGCCGTTCAGGGAACATCATTTCGGCCTACCGAACTTAATAGTCCGGCCTGCCGAACTGCCTTAACACTCAAAATTCATTCATAACATATAATTGTCCATAAAAATATAATTAATCACATAACATTAATGACATGAACATTTGAGCACATCAATTCCACGCGAGCGTCACCTGTCATAACACTTAAAATGAAATGGTTAGCACCATTTATCATATATCACAGCACTTGTCATGAGTATATCACTTAACATCGTCATAATCATATCATAACATTTAACGTCGTTATTAATAATAGCATTATCCGTTATATGAAATTAGGCGGGCGTTACAAGCCGGACATCTCCATATGCAAATATGGTTTAAGGATGCCTTTTTCCCTGTCCACTACTCCTGAGGAGTTTTAGGGACCGATTTTGAAGGCACATTGTTTAAAAGATAACATGCGGTTTGTAGTGCATATCCCCAAAATAATAAAACGCAATGATGAATAACTCATCATGGATCTGACCATGTCCAATAAAGTTCTATTTCTTCTCTCTATTATGCCATTTTGCTGCAGAGTGCCCAGCATAGTCAAATGGGATAAAATCCTATTCTCTAATAAGTGTCCCAAGAACTCATCAAAAAGGTATGCTCTACCTCGATTGGATCGAAGTGTCTTTTTGGGTCTACCCAATTACTTTTCCATGTCAGCCCGAAACTCTCTGAACTTGTCAAAAGTTTTGCTTTTGTGGTGCATCAGGTATACATACCCATACCTTGAGTAATCATCAATGAAAGTGACAAAATACTCACACCCTCCTCGTGCCCAGATGTTCATCGGTCCGCAAACATCACTATGCACAAGTTCTAGAACCACTTTGGCCCTATTACCCGTAGACCCGAATAGCCTTTTGGCATTTTACCCTCCAAACAAGATTCACATTGAGGTATAGATTCCACCTTTAAGTGACTTAAAGGTCCATCCATTTCCAACCTTTGAATGCTATTCAGGTTAATATAACCAAGGCATAAATGCCAAAGATAAGTCTTATTAGAGTGAGAAGTTTTAAGTCTTTTAGAGTTATTACCATTCATCTTAGCATTAAGCAGTAAGTCTATCTTTGGTTTGATAAAATATAGATTATTTTACATCCATCCAAAACAAATAAAAGATTTGTTTTTATAAATCACAACTTTATTATTCAAAGAAACCAAATAGGAGTCTTTAAACAAACAAGCTACAAAAATTAAATTCCTTTTAAATTTAGGAACATAAAAACATTCTTGCAAAATTAAAATCCTATAATTATAAAAATGTAGATGGACCTCTTCCACTGCTTTAGCTAAGACCAAGGATCCATCTCCTATCCAAAGTGTGAAGTCTTCATAAAGCAGACTTTTTGTTTCTTTGAACCACTGCAAAGAAACACAAACATGATTAGTTGCATCGAAATTTATGACCCAAATGTCACTAGATTCCTAAACTAAACAAGTTTCTAAATACAGAAGATCACACCTACTTCCTCAAGAAAAGAAGTCCTTGCAATTTTTCTTTATGTGCCCGACCTTCCTGCAGAAGAAGCACTTAAGCTTCTTGGGGTTCTTCTTTTTCTTCTTCTTCTTGCTCTTGTTGTTAGAAGAAATAGAAGACTTCTTATTCTTAGTCCGTTGTTTCTTTCCATTCCCAGGGTTGGGATTGGAAATAAAAGCAGCTGCCAAATTGGCCTTGCCACCAGTAAGAGACTTCCTGATCAGCAATTCAAACTCTTATAACTATTTCATCAACTCCGTCAAGTCATATCCTGCATATTGCTTAAATTAAAAGTAGCTCTAAACGGGATAAACTCCTTAGACAAAGTCTCAAAGACCATAGTCATCTGAGTTTTAGCATCGATGTCTGCTCCATTAGTTTGTACCTCAGCGAGGTAACCAATGACCAATATCATGTGCTCCTTTATAGACGTCACCGGTCTCTGTTTACAGTTCAAGAGTTTTTGAAGCGCCCCTTACCACTTTGTTAGGGCCTGGCCTCCAAACATGTCTTCTAGATTATTTAAGATCTATTTAGCAGTTTCACAATCCTGATGTTGAGCCTGCAGCACGTTGTTCATGTGGCCATAACATAGCAGGGGGTCTGATCATTGGCATCTTTCCAACGATCATATGCTTGGATTTGATCGTTGGTGGAATTTCCTATAGGCTCAGGAGGACAAAGGGTTGTCAGCACACATTTCAATTTCTCAAAAGAGAGGACGATATTTAGGTTCCATTTCCAGTCATTATAATTCTCACCGATTAATTGGTTTTTGTCAAGTATTGATGTTAAAGCGTTTTTAGACATTTTTAATCTACAATAAAGAATCATATACCAAACATAAGCAAACATAGCATAATAATTTAGTAACATAACACAATCATGTAAAAACAAACAAATGTGTCTATGTATCAAAACCTTGAAAATATCACAACCTTACAACGATAATTCTTAACTCATAATTCAACAAGCTCTTAGGGGAGTCATGCCAAATCCAATCAGAAACACAGATCCCCTCTTGATTAATATATGACATCCAAGACACATATGATTCAACATATATTAATAATCGTTTCTTTGGCCATTAATTTTATTAACAGAGTTCCTAGGGGAGGTTAATAATAAAATTAACATGAGTGCAAAACTATTGTTTCAATATTTTATCCATGATTTATAATCACCATCTAGTAGTGTGCAACGACAAATCATGCTAAAATACCTTATCCTCACGGAGATCTAACTCGATACATGATGAAGTCCCTTCCTAGGAGTCGGAACCATCGTGTGCTACCTATGGACCTACGATGGAGGCCTTAGGTTTTCTCTTCGAAAACCTTTTCCTTCTAAATATTTTATATGGCATGTTATCGATATACATGGCAAATTATATTATAATGCAGACATACAAAACTACAAGCAAAATAATAATAAATAACCGTAATATTATAGTTCCACCCTAGAGAATAGAGAATAAAGATTATAAGAGAATAATCGAAACATATTATCGATTCTTCATCCTTGAATCCTCAAGCTGTATCCTTCTTCATGTAATGTCCATCTTCAAGTCTTCAATCCTGTATAGATCGAATGCTCCATATTTTCAGTCATATCTAAATTTTAATGTTTCTCAGAATTATCCCAAAAATAAAATTAAAACTATATCGAAAACTACACCTTTTTTGAAAAAATTTTCAACTCTCTGCTGACAAGCTGATATATGTGATCGGCTTATCGGTCATGACCCATCGGCCTGCCGATCTTGAAAATTGGCCTGCCAATCATGATAGATCGGCCTATTGAACTGGAAAGTTCAGCCTGCCACTAGAGCCAGTTGATTTTTACCCCACGAACGGCCTGCCAAGCATGAAATCTAGCCCACCAAACCTGTGACTGTCGGCCTGTCGAACCTTAGGTTCAGCATGCCGACCGAGCAGACATCGCCCTTTTCCAAAATATACAATTTATAATGCAATTCATCAATTTTATTTTTAATAACTTAAAACATAAAATTAGAGACTCAAAAAACACCTGGGAATGTTATCATCCGCCTTCTAGATCCGTCTTCTCTGAATGATTATTTAATTATAAAATTCTTATAAATTTAAAATTAAATAATAATTCAAAGACGAAGATGATAGTCCACTATTTAATTACATGAAAACCTAGATACACATTCTAACCTCTAAGGAATATAACCGGTATAAATTAATTAATTAATTAACAATTAAATAATAATTATATCAACCATAATTAATTAATAAACATTCACCATATAATCCATAATAACATAAAAATATATAAAATCCCTAGAGTGCCAACTCTCTAAAAAAAATTAAATTCAAGCATAAGAGAGTTAAAGATCACATAATTTATTCATATAGCATGATCACAAACTTGTAAATTTACGTAAAAACTATGGCTCTGATACCAATTCTTAAAAAAGCAGTACACAGCGAAATTTTAAAATTTTTTATATCAAAGTATTTTCAAAACACAAGTTTAACATACTATATACATAAATTAACCAGATCTTGCTAACCTTGTATATGTCAAAAAGCTACAGCAATCAGTGAAGAGAAGTTACTTTCCAGAAGGACTTCAACCAATTGGTCTTCTTTGCTATTCTCTATCCTCGATCAGAGTAAGTGTGGGCTCACGTCGTTTAGCTTTTCTCCAAGTGACTCTCTTTCCAACCAATTGAAAAATACCCAAAGCTGTAATTTATGATTTCTGAATGATAGCTCTCTAGGGAGTTTTAGTGTCTCACTAACAGAGTCTCACTCTAAATTTCTCAACTGATCTGGATAATAATGAGACTCACTCTCCTTTATATAGAGGTTGGGCTTAAGAGTCAGTCCTTATCAGATAAGGCCTCAAAAATTTGAATCAGAATCAATATCTAATAAAATCAGTGTGAAAACATATGATCCTTTTATTGCCCTCTCGGTAGACCGAATTGACAGATCAGCCTATCGAAACTCCTCAATCTGCAGGCCAAACTTAAAGATTGGCCTGTTGAACCTCCGATAAAAGTTTAGACCAACAGTCTCAGACTTTTGTTTGCTTAACAAACATTCAACAAATTTGAATGTAAAGAGGAAAAGATATGGTATATAAATAATAAATAAATTCTTTATTGATAAAAATGTCTCCAAAAATATATTTCATTTTTACTCCTTAGGGCATACATGTCTAACAGCTGCTCTGTGCGTAGAAATAGAATTGAGTAATTCTTATGGGAATATAAGAGATATGGTAGATGCCAGAGGAAAATGAACAAGAAAGAAAGGTCACAAGGGCAAGTATTACGTAATAGCAGTGTAAGTGTTGGTGGTGGATCCTTAGGTAGTGGAAAATGAACAAGAAAGAAAGTTCACAAGGGCAAGTAATTCTTGTGGACAATTGGGACACTTGAGGAGAAACAGCCCTAATTGCCTTGAGCAGTCACCCTTTATTCTGAGGGCATAAGATGGTCATTTCAGCTCCACTATGTGGGAGGAATTAGAATCAAGGGGCATCCTAATAAAGCTCGCCAGTCTCACATGCTTCTGTGACCCAACTTTGTGGGTTCCAGCCTCAATATAATTATCAATAACGACCACAGGGTTTGGGTTTCTATCAAAATCAAAACTTTCAACCAACCCCTCAAGCTTTCGTTAATCAAAGACGATACTTTCCTGGGATGAATAACAATGCAAGCAACAGTCAAGGAAATCAGGGAAAAGGAAACAATGACAAGGAAAAGGTAATAGCTTAGGCTTATGCTGTTACAGCCATAGCTAGACAAGCAAGACAAGTTGGCAATTTTGTAGTAGACAGTATGATTCACATATCTCACTAATGGGCTAGTGTATTATTTGATACTGGTGCTACTCATTGGTTTATATCTATATTATTTGCTTCCACATTATAGTTAGAAATTGAAACATACAACTCCCCGTTAGCTCTTAGTACACCAATGGGTGGAATAGCTGAAGTTTCTATGATCTATAAGTCAGTATGTGTGGTAATAGGAGAACATAACTGTCAGGTAACTTGTATGTAATAACCATGCTGGAGTTTGACGTAATCCTAGGCATGGATTAGCTAACAAAATACCAAGCTATAGTAGATTGTCACTGAAAACGTGTCTTCTTATTTACAAAGAATGGCCAAGTCATCTATTTCCAAGCTAAAATAGGGATAGTGGCATCAGCCCCTATGCTAAAAGCTTGTATTGGAGAACAAAGGAATCTCACCAATCTTGGAATGATCAAAGACGAATTCCTAGATGTTTTTGCAGACAAACTGTTAGGACTTCCATTTGACAGAGAGATTGAATTTGTTATTGACTTAATCCTAAGAGCAACACCTATCTTTATCACTCTGTACCAGATGGCACCTGTTGAGAAGGTGGAATTAAGGAAGCAACTTGATGAACTACTGGAAAAAGGATTCATTTACGCAAGCGTATCACCTTAGGGAGCTCTAGTACTCTTTATGAAGAAACGTGATGGAACATTAAGACTCTGTATCGATTATCGCCAGCTCAATCAACTGACCATCAAGAATAACTATCCCTTTCCTCGAATCAATAAGTTGTTTAATTAGTTGGGAGGATCTCAATACTTTGCAAAGATTGATTTATGGTCTAGATATCACCAATTGAGGATAAGAGAAGAAGATGTTCCAAAGAAGGAGTTTTGAACTCGATACGTCCACTTTGAATTTCTTGTCATGCCTTTTGGATTGATCAACGCTCCTACAGCTTTCATGGACTTAATGAACCGTGTTTTTTGACCATATTTAGATCAATTTATTATTGTTTTTATTGATGATATCTTGATCTATTCCAAGACCAAGGAGGAGCATGCTAAACATTTGAGGATCGCCCTACAATTAAGGGAACACAACCTATATGCAAAGAAAGAAAAGTGTGACTTATGGATGACAAAATGCATGTTCTTAGGACACGTTGTCTCTGAAGAAGGCATCTCTTTCTAAAATTGAAGCAATGTTGAATTAGGAACGATTGAAGAACATGTAAAAGATCCAAAGTTTCCTTGGCGCTTTATGGAGAACTTTTCGAAGATTACTTTTCCACTGACAGGACTCACAAGGAAGAATGTTAAGTCCTTGTGGGATGGTAAATGTGATGAAGCATTTATGGAACTGAAGTAGAGACTCACCAGTGCACTTGTACTTATCATTCCCAATAATAAAGAGCCTTATACCATGTACATTGATGCCTTAGGAAATGGATTGGCTTGTGTATTGATGCAACATGGTCGAGTAGTTGCTTGTACTTCATGCAACTAAAACCCCACGAGAGGAATTATCCTACTCATGATCTTGAGTTGGTAGCTGTGGTCTTCCTGCTTAAGATTTAGAAATGTTATCTATATGGTGCAATGCTTGAGGTCTATACTGATCACTAAAGTTTGAAGTATTTATTCACTCAGAAAGATCTCAATCTAAGACAACAAATATGGACCGAATACATGGTGGATTATGACTTTAGTTTCCAATATCACCTTGGAAAAGCAAATGTAGTAACAGATGCTTTGAGTAGTAAGAATAACGGGATAATTGCCAGTTTAGCATTGGAGGATTAGAGGCAAACAATCACTATCGTTGACTTTGACTTGTAGTATTATGAAGATGATGAAAGAGTCTTCATGTTCAACGTGATAGCTACCCCTATATTGATCCAACAAGTAAAACAAGGACAATGACATGATAAAGGATTACGTATGATATGGGAACAAATAGAGAATAGTGAACAACTATATAGATGGCAGATTGAACCAGAATGATTCTTTTTCATAAAGAAAGATTGGTTATTTCATTGGACCCTTATCTTAGGCATGCACTGTTGGATGAAGCACACTACTCTAAGTTCATTATTCATCTTGGAAGCTCTAAGATCTATAAGGACTTGAATCGATAATACTAGTGGCGAGGAATGAAATGTGATTTAGCGACTTTAGTCTCTCAGTGCACGACATGTCAACAAGTCATAATGGAACATCAAAAGCCTGAAGATGAGCTGAAGAGCCTACCTATTCTAGAATGGAAGTGGGATCATATGACAATGGATTTTGTTACCGGAATTCCTAGGATTCAAATGGGGCATAATGCCATTTGGGTGATTATGTATCATTTGACAAAAACAGCCCACTTCATCCCAATCAGAATAAGCTATAATGTCTCCAAGTTGTGTCAATTATATGTAGAAAAGATAGTGACATTGCATAGTGTACCAATGTCAACAGTCTCTGATAGGGATACTCATTTCATATTGAAGTTCTAGAGAGGATTACAAAAAGATTTGGGAACTGAATAGATTTTCAATACTGCTTTTTATCCTCAAATAGATGGACAATCTAAATGTGTCATCTAGATTCTTGAGGATATGCTTCGAGCTTGTGTGTTGGACTTTGAAACTATTTGGATCTCACAATTACTATATGTTGAGTTTGCATATAACAACAGTTATCAAGAGAGCATTGGAATGGCTTTGTATGAGGCTTTATGTGGTAGGCCTTCTACATCTCTATGATATTGGGTTGAAAAAAAAGAGCACCTTGATCTTGGACCTCAGTTTATTAGGGAAACAACGGATAAGATCCGGACTATTCGTGAATGCCCTAAGATAGTTCAAAGTCGACAGAAAAGTTATGCGGATAAAAGATTGCAACTATTAGAGTTCATGGTCAAAGATTATCTATTTCTAAAAGTGAAACCGAAGCGTGGTTTACCTCGATTTGGTGTTAGAGGAAAGCTAGCACTAAGGTATACAAGACCATTCGAGATTGGAGAACAGATTGGTTTGCTTACTTACCGTCTAGACATACCACCTCAATTGTTCTATGTACATAATGTATTTCACGTGTCGATGTTAAGGAAATATGAGCCAGACCCATCACATCTTATCATGTGGACAGATGTTCCTATCCAAGGAGATACGACTTATGAGGAAATTTCAATTTGGATACTAGATCAGGAAGTGAAAATCATACGTCATCGTGAAATCCCTCTAGTGAAAGTGATGTGGCAAAATCACAATGTTGAGAAAGCCAATTGGGAACTTAAGTCTGAAATGAGAGAGAAATATCCACATTTGTTTTAATGTTATGTTCAGTTCTATGAAAATTTCGAGAACGAAATTTCTTAAAGGAGGGGAGAGCTGCAACATACGTTATTGTAACAGGTATAAGTGTATAAAATTTAATGTATAAAATGTGTCAATTTGAATTTTTGTTGCTATTTAAAAATTACTAAAAGTCCTTTGCTATTCAATTTATTTATGAAAATGTCATATTGACATTATGTTGCAAAAGTTTCCGAATGAGACATTAACATACCTACTCCTAACCTCCCTTTTGTCCCCTTCTTTCTTTTTCTTCTTTTTATTCGTTGCTTTTCTCTCTCTCATACACACACATAAACTTTATCTCTTTTGTCTTCTACTTCCCTTTTCTTATTCGTTTCATTCCTATAGCAAAGTGACTTATATAGTTCTTCTTCTTTAGAAACTCAAATATATAGCTCCAAAAGCCAATTCCTATCATAGATTCAACAAAATTTGGTGAAGCTTTGGGAAAATCTCTGTCCATAAATAGTTTGGATTGATTTGATCTTAGGTCAGATTTTCTCATTAAAACTTTTAGTTTTGTAACTTTTGGTTATATTTATACTTTAAATTTTATTGTGAAATCGCATATATATATATATATATTTGATGGCTATATGTGTTCAGCTAGATCTTAGGTATTTTATATTAAAGCATATTTTGAAATTATTTGAGTATGTTAATGTTTTTAAAAAGGTTTTTTGTTTTCTGTTAATGACTTACATATCAATCTTTAAATCTTAAAAACGTTAAATAGGGCCTGACTTTAGATTTTTTATAAAACGTTAAAATTTGAACGTTTTGAACTTAATGACAAAAGTTTATACATATATATATTGAAGGAAGAGTTTTGAAATACACATGTATATTTATTCTATTATATTTTTCTTCATGCCTTCATATTATTGACAATAAGTTCTCTTACAAATGTTGGAGCTATGTGTATGGAATTTAATATATGATTTAAAGAGAATTATAATTTCATTTAGACAGATTTAATTTAAGTTCAATGTTGAGCAAAATTTTTTGTTTATCAATTTTAATTCAAAATTGAATTTTTGTGATATTACAATATGTTGACGACACACTAATAAAATAAATTGACATAATCATAGATTAGGATTTAAGTTAAGTATAGTTATTTTTATATGTCTAGGATAATGACGTACATGGAGTTTACATGGTGGACGTGATTTTGTAAGCTAGAAGTTATCAGTGGATTATTTATAAAGAGGTAGGGTTTTTATTACTTATCTTTTTATGAGGTTTTGATTGATTAAAATTGGATCTTTACATTACAAGATATGCATATGATATTTTGTATGTATATGGATATTACTCATGACATAATAATGTGAAACTCGTATTGTATTGTACAGAGAGAATAAATTGATTTGGTATGTATTGATAACATTGAAAAGCATAGTTAGGAAATACTAACTCTATACATAATGAATGATTATAGAAGAATAGTAAGATGTGAAGAGGGCGGCGGTTACGTCCTTGGACATGAATACCCTAAAAAGTAAAATTGGGAGGAAGCGACGGCTCTCCCTTGGGTCGAAAGTCTCAGAATATACTATACAAGAATCGACTTGGTGAGGAATCAGGATTTAATGTCCCCTCACACGATGCTCTTGGAATGATTAATAGAGTGGTCAAGCGTGCCCATTTGTGTTTTGTTCAGTTGAGTGATATGATATTCCATTGCATTGTGGATACCTAGAAACATTGATTAATCATGATATATGTACAAATGTATATGTATAAAACTTGATAATGGTTAACGTAAGGTATCCACGAGTATACATTATAATAAATCTCATAAGATGAATAATGTTGAGGACTAACTAACCATACAGGTATTAATGTGGTAATTAATAAAACCTAAAGGTGAGTAATGGTATTCTCTGCTAGGCATGTCGATGCTCATCTCTATCATTTTTATCTCTTTGGTAGAGTTCAGTGTAACTTGTCTGACGAGGAGCAGACGATAAGATTGCTTGTGTTGTGTTAGAATATCTTATCTTATTTGTACTTTGTTTAAACATTTAAGATTCATAATCTGTAGCAATGACTGTGTTAAAATTGTTAAGTTACTGGGAACTGTATTATGATTATGACTGTATTTTTAATCTTTGGTGCTACACTAAAATTGTGGAATGTTATTTAAAGTATGTTCTTGTTTTCTATTTTATTCCAAAGACCCATGGGTAATTTTTAAAGTTTTAAAATAATATTGTATAATTTATTCATATTTACTGAATATTACTAACCTCCACATAAGGGTGTTACAATCTTTGAGGAGAAAATTACATAAATTCTCCAAAAAATGTTATTGAAAAATAATAATATATTGTACTTTTATTCACTCTGTGAAGATGTAAAACTCCAGTAAAGTTTTTTTCTTTTCTTATGGTCGTGCAACTGCAAGTTTACTCTTAATATGGTTGAGAATTTTATAGATAAAATGAGATATTTTTATGAATAATGAAAATAAAATAAGAATTATTATTTGCTGTTGGAATGCTATTTCTTTATTTTAAAGGAAAATAAGAAAGGGGGAATAACATGGACATTTATTGGCTTATTTTTAACCCCAAAAAAAAAGAGACTTTTTTCCTAAATAACACCAAGTTTTTTTTTTTTCTTTGGATAAATAAAACCAAGTTAACAACTTCAGAAAATGAATGGCTGTTTACAATTTACTTAATTTCTGCCCCAAATCCCTCTTTTCACTCTATCACCTCTAAAAGAGAAAGTAATAAAAAAAAAAACTAGAAAATATGAATATCTAAAATTTAAAACCCATCGTTCTTTAAAAAAATCCCAATAAACATGGAGAAAAATGACTGAATGATTATAGTACTATTGAAAATCTAAGGTTGTAATCTTAGAGCCAGAGACTTTCAATTTCTATATGTAACTAATTAATTTTCTAATACGAGTAGGAAGTTTCCCAGAAGCCAGAACCTCTGTGCAATGCAACCACCTCGATTTATCCGTCACTTTCATTACACAAACAAATACATAAATAATTCAAATTAAAAAAAAAAACGATATTCAAAAGTGTCAAAACAATTCCACGTAACCTTGCCGTTGGCCTCTTCCTGGTCATTTACGGCATATCTCTCTTCGGTACTAATCTCGGTTTTCCTGTTTGGTCGATTTGACGCTTAATTTTGAAGCATTTGAAACAGGTAATAATATATATCATATCTTCCTATCTTCTTTTATCTCATTTGTTCATATTTGTGTTTTCAGGGAATGAGTGAAAATGTTTAAATTCGTAATCTTCATGGTTTCTGTAATGAAAACTAGGCGGGTCAATTTGTAATTTGGTTGGTGTTTAAGAATTGTTCTTTGGATCTAAGAATTATCGTTATTTTCTTCTATTTGTTTTTTTTTTTAATTTTTTTATTTGATGCAGTTTCCTTCAACTAGAGATCTCAAAAGGGTTTTGAAAAAGATTGATAACAACTTGAGTCTTGGAGATTGAAACCTTGCAATTTAGAGTGTTGGGTTTTGAATAATTTAATTGTAAAGTTAGGATTTGTGGGATTTCATTGACTTGCTATATTTTGTTATTGAATCCCTTTTGGTGGATTAGTCAGTTAGTCCATATTTGAGTTTTAAGAAAAAGAAAAATAGAAAAAGCAGAAGAAAATCAGAAGAAACTTATATGGAGCTAGCTCATGAAAGAGAAGCAGAGGAAATGGATAGAGAGACATCTGCAGATACTCCTCTGAGAGAACCTTCACTCTACAGAACCCAATTTTCTGGTATTGTTAGACAAAGGGCCTACATATTTGATGGCTCAGGGAATTTCTACAATAAGGAATGGGATTTAGCAGAGGGTAGAGACCAAGAGTTCTGTTGGTACCATGTTGAACTACCCAAAGGAAACCAGAAACTTTCTCAGTCTGCGCAATACTTAATTGGGGTTCTTTGCCCGCCATTGAAACTCCAAGACATTCTTTCCCTCATTAGCAATGGACCCTTTTGTGGGCATGTTGATGGAGCCCTTGTGTTCAGGGTCAACTCACCTGGTCCACCTTCTAGTGATTTCACCTTTAGGATTGCCGCTAGAGTTACCGAGAATTCGGTTATTACCGTGTCATTGGGTCGCGTTCCAAGATTGGGCTTCTCTTCTCAAATGGGTCAATCTCTTCTCTCTGAGATTCCTAGTGTAGAGAGTCCGACTGACAATAGAGGTCAGCACACGGAAGGAGGGACTGGGACCGTGATTAGGGAGCACGTTTTGGAATTCTTGTTGACGATGAATCATTCCGAGGAGGCTGACAATCCTGTGCCTAAATCCGTCTCGAATCTCGTGGTCCACATTATTGACACGCATGTGGATCAATTACAAGACATGGTCACCAAACTTGAGCTGGAGTTAGACGCTCTTGAGATTGAGTTGGATAAAGGTAAGTTAAGCATTTCTAATTGCTATTTTAGTTCCTTGACAATATTTATTTGCTGAACAGATTCGTATCTGGAGAAGCTGTTACCTTTATTTGAGCTGATATTTTTAGGAAGATAAAAAGATAAGCCTTGAACTATTTGTATGCTTCTAATTCAAGATACTTAGATTTGTTCTTTATTTTAAGCAATACTGATTAAAACTTACATATCAAAGGATGACATGATTTAGACGTAGTACTTTTTCATACTTCCAGATATTTTTGTCAAAATAGTTTGCTTATCAATTGTGTTGATTTTGAGAAGAATCATTTAAAGAAAACAAAGCGACAAGTATTGACAATGCATTATGAACATTAGAGACATGCTAACTTAGACCCTGAAAGTTTAATTTGTTGGCAGATACTTGGGGTTATCCCTGTTGTACTAGAGAGCTGTAGTAGTGGATCGGGTACTTTACTTGGCTAACATGTCTCTGATACCAACAGAATTGCATGCCAGGAAGAATAAAAATGCTAGAGAGACTTGCATTGGTGATACCTTTGCTTATGAATTACTGTTAGTAAAAACGTAAGAAAAGTAAATTTTGACATATGTTTACACCGACGGTGCCTGCTCAAACTAGTCCACTACGCCACAATACCACCAGTCCTTACAACTAATGAGAGATAATTCCTGTGTATAATGTTTGATGATTTGATAATTCATACAAGTGCCTATGCATGTTTTTGACATGCGTAGGTACCTATATACTTTTGCAAAGCCATTCTTTAATATTATCTTGACTGTTTATCAGTTTATATGTTTTTGATGTTCGTGAGTGTGTATAGTTCGAGATAAGTTTGTAAAATATTGTCTTTTATACACTTTGGAATATATTCACTTTAACGGTAACGTCTGTACTACAAGATTAAAACCCATGACCATGCTTTTGGATATTGTTCATAGTTAATTTTGTTGATTATTTCAATCATTTTGGCTAAATTTTAGAGGGTTGTTGTAGCAGAGAAAGAACGTAATCAGAAGGGGGGTGATTTCTGGGTCTATATTTGCATGAAAAAGGTTCTGGGGATACATATACAAATGATCATTCATCAGCGTATTGCTGTTTCGATCTTTACTTGAAAAAGCAAGCGTCAAACCTTATTCAATTGAGGATATTTGACAACTTAAAGAAAACTTCCAGCCTAGATTTGTGCATAGTCAGCTTCCTATCTGTTTCAAATTTGTATTGTTCTTCCTGGTTAATGTGAGGCACTGTTGTTTTCAATTTCAGGTGGTTTTGCTTTAAAGAAACAAATGCTAGATGAAAGAAGATTCCCCAAAATGCATCTTAATCTGCAGCGCCTCCTGCAGGTATTTTCTCATCCCCATCCCGTTATTTACTTTCATGTCGGAGGAACAAGAGATATTAATTCAGCACTTGTTTGATATTATTGCTTCTCTGTGTTAGTGACTTCATAGTTCCAGTTTTTTATTTTTTATTTTTTATTTTTTATTTTTTAAGTTTTTTTTCCCTATGCAAAGTTGACAACACTCTTAAAGAGGAGCCAAACGGCACAAAGCTATAATTAACATAGGAGACCTGGAATCTCCATTGATATATATCATTTTAGTTCGGGTGTGTTTGTATCAAATTTGTGTCTCTTGGTAACCAAAGGAATCTGATTGGTAGAATTGCCCTCTAAGCTGAATTCTGGTGTAAGAATCCGTAATAAAATGCAACCAAATAAAATACTGGATTATACCTTATTCAGTGTGCTGCTAATTTACCGAACTCAGGTAATTGCTCACGGAGAGCAAGTGTTTCCTCGAGTCAAAGAAAAATCCTCTTCAAAACGTTGGTTTGCTGGCGAAGATATTATTGCACTCGAGGAGTTAATTGGGCGGTTAAGGAGGCTAAAAGAGAACGTAGGATTCATAGCGAATCGTGTTACGGCACTCCAGGCTGGTCTAGATAGTTGGCAGTCTGAGCAAATTAACAGGAAGCTCTATTATCTTTCCTTCCTTTCTATAATATTCCTCCCTTTATCCGTCATCACCGGAGGTAAAAGTTCTTCTCGAGATTATAGAAAAGTACAATTTTCTAAGATGTCAGACTTAGTTTTTGATCCAAATAATTTTTTTGGGCACTTTTCTGACAGTGTTTGGAATGAACGTTGGAGGAGTTCCATGGACAGCACAGAAGGACCCAAAACTAAAAGACGGTTTTCGTAATGTCATGTTGGTCTGTGTGGCTATGCTATTCTTGGTGCTTCTATGCTTCGTTTTCCCCTTTCTTTATTACCGCATAGCCGCATGGCGGAGAAGTAGGTCTATGAAAAGAAGCTGGTCTCTAAACAGGAAATCGTTCCTTAGGAGAACCCTTGGTGCATCCCAGGAAAGAGGGGGCTATCTTAGGATTTAAGTGGCAGATAAAAGGTTCATAATATCCTCCAAGCATGTTCTCATGTTCTATGTATTGTTTTCTTGTTCTTTTTCCAACTGTAGAAGCTTTCTTTTGTTTCTGAATGCACATTTTTATATCTCTTTGTTCACTTTTCCCTGGAAGCTTTTTCACACTTCTCTGCAACAAAGTTTGTCTTAATCTGGGCTTTCCTATGGATCCATAAAAATGACACTAGTCATCCCTATGGTACATTGTTGATGGCATCTTCTAGTTTGCCCTACAAACCGGAATATCGTTAAACACTCATTCTTCTCTGTCTAGATTTGACAAGGCAGTAAGATTTTTGGCTTGAGAGGGAGCCTATTTTTTTCACTGATGTTGTTTCCATATTTACATCGTAGTTGATAGTTCCTTACATTCAGCAAGCTTGTAACTTGTATAGTGTTGTTTGAATTTTTTATTCTTTTCCCCTGCTAGATGTATTGTTCTATACCATGAATAATTGAATGCCACCCATTTTATTTTCATGGGAAAATTGATTTGGGTACCATGCAGTTATAAATATCAAGTTGGCACCCCCTTTGTTTCAGATTTCTTATTATGGTACCTTGATATTAAAAAGAATATCATCTAGTAACCCCAAACCGCTTTTAGATATGAAATGACAACTCAAGCCTTTCAATTTGAGTATATAAATGTATAATGTATATACATATGTGTGTGTGCATATATATGTTTTTATGTTTTTAGAGATTTCCTGTTTCCTTTTAGAAATTTGATTTCTTTTTATGTATTTTTTCAAAAGAATTTCTTTTTTTTTTTTATTTAACTAGTTAAATACCACATGCTAGGCATGTGGAGAATAATTTTATAGGTTATATCTATGTGTTTAGAATGTTAGTTAGAACTAGTTGATTCTAACTAACTACAGTATAAAGCTCTCGGCCGTCATAATAGAAGAAAAAAATTACTACAGGTTAAAACTCTCACATGGTATAGTTGTTAAATTTAAAACTTTAGTTCTAATCAACTTGCCAAACAACCTATAAGTAAGAGTGTTTACGAAATCAGTGAATCCATTAGATCCGACCAATTCAATCTAATCCAAAGGTTTTGGATTGGATTGAAAAGAGTTTTGGATCAAATCCGGATTAAAAATCCTTATTTGAAGGTTTTGGATCGGATTATAGATTTAGCAATTCTCATTCTGTCCAATCTGTCAATTCGAAACCCTGTATATATATATATATATTATATTTTATCTATATATATAAATAAAACTTTTTCTTTTTCTTAAAAAATAAACTTTTTCTTTTTCTAAAAAAAAAGAAAGAAAACTTTTTCACCTTTTTCTTGCAACCCCTCTCCCATTGGATCTCCATCCACAAATAAAAGGCCTTAAGACTTGAGTATTTGATTCATGAAAAACCTACACTACAAGATTAATAATTAGAAGTTAAAATGCTTTGACGTTTTAAGTGTTATCAATAAATGAACAATAATTTATTTTGAGTTTTTTTTAATATTTAATTTTAAGTTTTATCAAAGTTAGTTTCTTTTAATGTTAGTTGTAACAAATTAATGTTATGAAGCTATTTTATATTATGGATTATTAAGTTATTTTATAGCATGGATTGTGTATTTTAATTTTTTAATTTTGAAAAAACTGGCCTTATATTTTTATATATATAT
The DNA here is from genome assembly GCA_946598075.1 of Artocarpus hirsutus. Lineage (NCBI taxonomy): Eukaryota > Viridiplantae > Streptophyta > Magnoliopsida > Rosales > Moraceae > Artocarpus > Artocarpus hirsutus. The sequence continues at coordinate 23,949 of CAMOHE010036303.1, forward strand.
ATATATATATATTTTAAAGGTCATAGTTTAATCACAAAACCGCAAATCCAATCCGAAGGTTTTGGATCGGATTGTGGATTGAGTTTTCTTAGTCCGAAGGTTTTAGCTCGATTGTGAATTGAGATTTTCTCAAATTAAAAGTTTTAGATTGGATTACGAATTGATCTTAAATCTGTAAAATTCAATCTGTAAACACCCTTACCCATAAGATATAATACATTTAAAAGGGAAAAAGTTTGACATTAAATTATTTAGGATGTACGTATAAAAAAATAGATTTTAGAGTAATTTTAGGGAAAAAAAGGTGTTTAAATAGGGATCTATTTGAGTGAAAAATTATTTTGGCACACAAACACAAATATATATATATATATATATATATATTTACAAAAAGACATTATTGAAAGGTAAGGTTAAGAAGACTAGTATTCTGAAGACACCTTAGAAGGGGAAAAAAAAAAAAAAAGGTAGTCTGATGATACGCATTAAAAAAAATAATGGATATAAGATTTGAAAGGAAAACGTTTATCTAAAAACGTGCAAAACAATAGATGAGAAAGAGACTAAAAAGTTTTGATGGGCGAATCATGTAACTATAACTCTTAATTTTTATTATTTTTTAATTTGTTTTTTTGTTTTTGAAAACTACAAAGTTACTTTTTGAATTTAAAAATTTGTTTTAATTTTATACCTTGTAGACTTTTTTTATTTAAAAAACATAAAGATAAGATAAAAATATACGTAATTAAATCTAATTTGTTTATAGAATATATGTTTCTTTTTGAGAAAATATTTTAAAATTTAAAAAATCATAAAACTTAAGATTTTTTTTCTGAAATTTGATGTTTTGTTTTAGGATTTTTTTTTTGTATATAAAATATTTATTATAACTATTTAAAAATAGCCTATTGTTTTGCTCAGTTTTTTTTATTCATGGAGATGAAATTAAAATAAGTTTTAAATTTTAAAGATACTTTTACAGTTTCTAAGGACAAAGAAACAAATTCAAAAATAGTTAAAACTAAAAGGTACAATTATATAATTAACTCAAGTTTTTATTTATTTATCTATAAAAGAAACAAAGGAAAGACATCAGAAAAAGGGGGACGAAACCCACTGGACGAAACTTGGGGAAGATGTGAAATGGCGCTTAGCACCGTCTGTAGATAATAATAGATGACACTATAGAGGATATTTAGCAAACCAAAAATGATAATGAAAAACCAAAAAAATTAGGCACATATAAAAATAAATTATGGTAATAAGAGTAACGGAAGTGGAAAATGCATTTTAATTTTGACATGAACAAATTATAGAGAATACATTTATTAGTAAAAAAAAAGTTGAAAGGATGACATGAAAAAGTTTTTAAAAAAGGACACATTTTAGGGAGAAAAGATTGATGTAATTGGCCAATTAAAAAACCCAACAACATTTTTTTAATAGGAGCAAGTGAGAGAAAAAAAGTATTGTAAAAAAAAAAATAGGAAACAAAACTGTAAAATAATCAAAGTACATATCAAAATAAGCTATTTTGATAAAAGACAACATAACAAAGCAATGAAAAAGCAAAAAGAAAAACAAAAGTCAAAACAATAAAAAAAAGCAAAAAATAAAAATAAGAAAAAAATATTTCGTCAAAGTGGCATATTTAAATAAAATTATTACATAGAAATAAATTAAATGAAATTTTCTTGATGATATTTTTCAGGCCAATAATAAGAAAAAAATAAAAACACACACAAAAGAAATGCACCTTTTTTAAATAAAAAATGAAAAAAAAAAAGGAACCAATCGTCAATGATCAATCGTCCGCTGTTTTTTTGGATGGAAGTGCCTAACGGTACTTTAACAAGGTAATAGATTATGGTTTTGGAACGAAATGGACGAAATGTCATTTTACATCCCCAAAAAAAAAAAAAGAGCTCAAATAATTTTTCAATAACAAGGTATCCTAATAAAATTTTCCAAATACAAAAGGTTCAACTTAATAAAGTGAACGTATGAGTACAAAAATAATATTTTCCCAATTGTCATTCTAAACTTATGGTTTTCATTTTATTTATTATTATTTTTTTTTTTTTGCTTGCTCTAGTCCTGATAAATATGTTTACCAACATGTCTTTTTTGAATTTAAAGATTTACATGCAAAAAATGCATAAGGATATCATTAGTATTAAACACCATCACTAGTAAAAGGTGGGCCCTATTTATGAGTCGTATATTATAAGACTTACCTTCTATTGGTGGATAATGTTTAGCGTCACCAATGATGATGCCTTATAGCAACGTTGTTTACATATAAGTTCAAAGATCAACTAAAAAAATACCATCACTTGAGAGAACATGTACAAATTTCTTATTTTGTACAATGAAATTTCAAGCCTAGAAAGTTAGTAGAGTTTTTTAAATGACTAGTACCTAGACAAAAGATTTTAAACCAACTACTGTCCTTTTTCTCTATCCCTCCAACTAAATTTAGACATCTTATTAAAAAATATGAATTCACTTTTAATGTTTTATTACCCAAAACCACTGTTAGTTTCTATTTTTACTATTACAATTGCATTTATAGATGGCCTACAAAGATTCTATTGTCTCTCCTTCCCACATGATATCCCATTTTCAATTTTTTATTATTTCTTCTTATTCTTGCAAGGAAGCTGATGTTCAGCCCTAAGAAAACCAAAAAATAAAAAAAAGACTGACGTTGAGTGCCTTTTTTTTTTGGAGATGTAGTTGTACTTGCATCCCTTTCTTTGATTCAACATCAAATATATATTATACTTTCTTTTTTTTTTTTTTTTTGGCAATTGTATATTTCTGTCTTCTTTGTTTAATTGCATGATCTTATCTGTTTCTTTTTCCTTTCAGGTATTTTTCTTTTCTTTTTTTTTTAATTATTCATTCACCAATTTCTTTTTGCGTCGGATAGATTATTGAAACAATTAAAAAGCACATACATAAAAATATATATATATATTGTTGGAAGGGCTCTCAGCCTCCAAAATTAAAAGGAACATACATAACTATAGACTAGCAAAAAATCCAATCAATATCGAAATTGTGGCAAAATCAGCAATAAAGTCCATCTCCTCTCCCACGAAATCAAATTTTTAGAAGTTCTTTTTAAGCAAAAACTAAAATAATAGTAGTAATAATAACACTCTAAACTAAATTATCAAAAATATCTTCTCTTATGTTCACATCATGACAATACTCCTTGCAAAAATATATTGGTAGTCATTTTTATTTTTATTTTTTTCTTTCCGAAGTGTGGATGCAATTACAATTTGAACATCTTCTTAGAATATATATATATATATATATATATATATATTAGTCAATAACAATAACATATTATACATATTAAAAAACAAGGTGTGACTTATCATACTTGACTATGCTGAAAAGATGGCATGAAATTCAGTTGTGAACTTTCAGGACTATAGTATTGAACCTTTGAACCTCCTGGGCATGCATCATCAAACTTCAAATCATTCTGTTTACAAAAGGGTTGTGGTGATTTTGAGTTATTCAATGTTAACAACAAAAACTTAAATTAAGCAACCTTAATTATATATCAAAAATAGAGAACTTCTTACGTGTAGCCCTCTCAAGAGCACCTTTTTGCTGGTAGATTTACCTCGATTTCTTTCTTTTGTCTTTATTTCTTTAATTTTACTATCAAGGCAGATATTTTGGACTTGTAATCGTTCGAAGTGGGCTTTGCAGCCTCTTTTCCTCTGAAAAAAATATCAACATCTTCCAAAGCCCTCCGAATGCTATTTCTCACAATTTAAAATGCCTCTTATGTCTCTACTCCTCTTGTTACTAAATGAGTTTGCAATCTACACAAGTCTCTGAAACGACCTTAGGGTCCTCACCATTTCTAAATTTGACATGCTTTGTCCGTCTCTTTAAAATATACTGGGTAGGAATTTTCATGACTTTTTTTTTTAAAAAGAACTTTAAGAGCACGTGACCACAGAATTCTGTAAACTCAAATTTCTTGCAACAACATACTACAATGTCACTAGATGAGTCATATTGAACTGTATGCACGAATTTCTTTTTGTGAGAGCTAACTCGATACTTTGACACACTCGCAATCTCACCAAGGTCACATACTGGACAATCAAAAGCAACATGTGAGTCGCTTTGAAACATCATAAACACCTCAGGGGTGCATATGCTTGCTGCATGCTTGAGAATCTCAACTGGAAAAGGTAAATTTAAGGCACTTTGGGTTACTTTGAAGTCAGTCTTCAACCTTTCACAGCGACGATCGTCAATCAGTCTATCAAACTATTTAAAGAATCTTGACAGATCGTTCTTATAGCTTACATAATTTTTGTTGCATTGTTCATATTTTCACTTTGAGTGGTGGTCATATCTGCACAAAACAGCTCTCTACCATAGACCAGTGCCCATTTCTCACGTAAATCAAACATTCTCTTCAACCAATCATTACTTTGAAGGTTGAAGGACTGCATAACCTACCCTTTCTTGACCTCTTTGCATCAAAGAAATTATGATTGCCACAGTTACCGTCCTATACAACCTATGTAACTGACTATTAGTAGAGCCAGATATAACATGTGTGTGCCCTGTAATGAACTCAATAATACCATACATACCAGTTTGTGAGAGTTGGCTCTCATTCGGACAAGGCAACTAAATCTTGTCTCAGGTTGATGACACTTGACATTAATATCTCGTTTATCTGTCCCATGATATCCTTAAGAAGAATAACAAAAGACACTAAGCTCCGTTTGGTTTTGTTCTCAGAATTTTTGGAAATATTTTTCATGTTTTTTTGAGATAAAAATTTTAAAAATACTTTTAGCACAATTCTTAAAAAATTTCGGTTTTTCAAAACAAAAACAATTTCACCTATTTTAAAAACAATACCGAACGACCCCATGTATTTTTTTCTTTACTTTTTCGAATGCCAAAACTAGCCTTATAAGCATAGTTATTGTAAAATTTAAAAGCTTATTCTTCGGTTTCAAATTCCATGCCGACTTTTGGTATCTCCTCATTAGAAATGGTCGAATGAATAATTTCTGTAAATTTATTATAATCTGTTTACTTCATCGTCTCTAACCTCACTATCCAAATTGTTGCCAAACTCCTATTTTCTATAAGATTGCTCACCTAAATAGGGGCCATGCTTGTCCATAATTCTCAAGAATATTATCTGTAAAATAACAATTTTTTTTTATTTACACGAATAAATTTTACGCTTACTGATATTAAAAATACTAATAGTTTCCTAGAAAAAAAAAAACCAAGAAAATAACTAAAGTATAGAAATATAACCCATCAATAAAAACAACATATGTTCAAAACAAAATTCCAAAAAACTAAAAAATGAAAAAAAATATATATATTTATATATAAAATGAAAGAGTAAGCTCAAATTAAAAGTTTACATGCATGAATAAAGGATTAAAACAAGTATAATAATACAATCCATCAATAAAACAAAAAACATACAAAACAGATGGCAAAAGATAAAAAATGAAAAATAATAAAAATAACAAAAGCGATTGAACATACCTGACAATATTTATTTTGATTATTTTTCCTTCAATGATTAACCAGAGAACAATAAATCGGCTCATCACGTTGTGGCCTTTCAGCAGCAAAGGGAAAGAAAGAAGGAAAAAAAAAAAAAAAGACACTGAACGGTCACTTTCAGAAAGGTAGAAGAAAAATTTAAAAAAAAAAAAAATTTGGAAAGAAGACATTACGAGGGGAGCAAAGAAAAGATAATCCATTTTTAAGGACTCAACGTCAGCTTCCAAAACAGAAGAAGAAGAATAACAAAAAAAGATTTGAAAAGGGGATATAACGAGAAGGAGAGAGAATAGAATCGTTTTGAGTCCACCTCTATAAATATAGTAGTAATGATTAAAAACAAAAAGTAGTAATGTTGTTGGGTAGTAAAACGTTAAAAGCACTTCATGCAAGAATTAAGATCTTTAGTGATGTTGACCACTGAAAAAATCCCTTGGAAGAATATCCTATCATTTCTGATGAACAGACTTACTAAACATAACAAGATGATTCATTCCGTATCCTGTTATTTTTATTTAATTTTATTGTTAAAAAGGTAAAAGATCTACTTTTGCTAAAGGGTAGAACAATCAGTTATTACAGCTTGAGAGACAACTGTAGATGTTTCTAACGTGGGTGACAACAGGATCACCAAGGGCTGTCCACAAAAAGGTGGCATCCTTTAGAATTAAGGCCTAACTGACAGGTTTGACAAGTCTCCAAGTGCTTCAACCACATTCACAACGTCACTTTCACTTTCACTTTCCACCACTTCTACCAGTATGGCTGAAGCAAGAGCAAACGAAGAGCAAGATACTCAACAATAAAAGGAGAGAAATGCCCCGAAAAGAAAATCGGAATAGCTTTCACCAAGGCACTTCGAATCTTTCCATGCTCATTTCTAACATGGTTTGATGATAGAGATACCACTGCATCCACATTCATTCTCAACAGACCACTAGGATGAGCGGTGTGGACCACTTCTACATGGCCCTTCGAGCTCATCTACATGTAGTGTCTTCCACTCCTCTAGTGAAGCAATTCCAAGTGAAAGGATCTCTATTACTCTGCCCATGCACCATGCTATTACGTTCAAACCAATGTTTCCAAGCCAACCACCCAAAAAGAGCTAGATCATCCCTGTCAAGAATGAGATCACTATCAGAAAAGGGGCTGATAGGAGTTTTTGCAACCGCGTCCATAACGCAGAATGGAGCCATCCTTCCTCTACAAAAGGGCATTTCATTTCAACCAGACATGGGTTGTCGTTTCCAATTCTCGTGGCAACAGGGACAAATCGGAGCACGCTTTACTCCGCGTTGAGAAAGTGAGGCCATTGGAATGATATCGGGGAAACAACGCCACAAAATAATTCTCACCTTGTTTGGAACCGGGATTTACACAACTTTTTCCACCACTTCGTGTCTGAATTTGGTGTTGTTGAGGTTTCATCTTGAGGGATTCCGTCACTAAAGGATATCCCGAACGAACTCGGTGCATGCCACGAGCATCAAAATGCCACATCCAAGTATCATTTGCTCAGTTCCTAAGAATGATTAATAGGCCAAAGGACTTGTTCCGGCTTTGCCAAGTCCCAAGGGCAATCACAATCAGAGAGTAAATCGGCCACTCTGAAATCACGAGCATTATCACCTGGCTCCGATTGGTCGAAACTATTTCGGGAGTGGCAGCCAAGAATCGCTAAATACGCTAGTGGATCTACCATCACCAATCAGTCTTCGAACCCGTAGTTTTATAACCGACGGAGGAAAGACGCCGTAGCCTCCATGTCTTTAAGTAGTTTGGCCATCAGAGAAGAAGGCTCTTAAAGTAATTGCCAGCTTTGTTTCGCAACGAATGCTTTGGTTAGAAGCCGTGGGATCCTGAAAACCAAGACCTCTATCATCTTTCTTCCGGCATAATTTCTCCCATTGCCATCAATGGATCTTTTTCTCACTCCCACAACTTCCCCACCAAAATGCCACCACCATAGCCTGCAATTCATCACATACTGTGGGATTGGAATACACACATTTTGTACGTAGGAAGAGATTGCACCACTACTTTGATCAAACCTCCTATACAAAAACATCATCTTCCTCGCTATTTCTTTGCATCAAACGGATAAACGTGTCAGCGTAGAAGGAAATTTGGGTTGCTAGAATCACTCTACTAACTTTTATCTCTTGTTAATCTCAACACATGAGTGCGGCAAGACTGAGAATGAAAGAACATTTCTTCTCTTTTCTTTTTCTCTCTACACACCTATTGTTGGAATCACTCTAGTAACTTCAAAGTTGTGTTGTTCCTTATTCTTCTAAGCATGCTAACAACGCCTAAATTTCATATTTGTTCTTACAGCATATGTTTGTTTCAATTTTTCTTATGTTTCTTTCTATACACCTTGAGATGTAAAGACAGGAGCGCATCTTGATGAGCTATAGTAATTGTCTTGACAGTGGGATGATTTTCAAGCCGAAGGCATAAGACATACATAATAAGGGAAGGGCTATCAAATCTTGTACTATAGGATCTTATGATGTACACATAGCTATAATCCCCCATTTGAAAGTGAAAATAGAGAGTATGTTATGAAAGAAAAAAGAAGAGTTATGTAAAAGAAAAAAGATACAAGGCACAATAAATGTCAATATGTTTTCACACAATGTGAAAGGAACAAAATGTGCCAAGAGTGAGGACAAATCTGAAACATAGAAAAATGGACAAAAGAAAAAACAAATGAAATAGAGGGACTTAAATTCTCAAGAGAGAAGATAATTTTTGCAATTCAAGGGAAAAGAAAGAGGTGTGAGAAAAAGGAAGGAAATTGCTTATAAATACTTCACACACGTTCTGTTAGAATTCACTTGAGGATTATTCTCTCTGGTTAGATGACTGTTCTCGTTTAAAATATTAAGGTGTGTTTCTGTTCACGAAAAATCATGTAAATACCTTCAATTTGTGAAACAATGATGTCATATCTTGTTGGAAAATGAGTGCCTAGAGGAATTTAAAATTTTTTAAGAAAAACCTTTTTCAAAGAATGAGTTAAACATGCTATACATCATAAATTAATGAATGGCCTTTCGTACTTTAGTGAATCGGAACTGCACTTAACAAAAATTTATTTGACAGAGTTGCTACACAAGGATTGTGTTTAGAAGAGTCTTAATTAATTGGTATTCTTTGTTATTATCTTTTTCACAACTGGAAGGCAAGTGGGCACATGTCATTCTATTCTTCTCTTAGAAACCTCTTCCTCCAACCACAAGAGAAAACTAAGAATTATTATTCCAGTTATTGAACAATAATTTTGTGAGAGTTTCAGAGTTTCTCTTTCTAGAAATCTCTCTCTAAACTTCTCAAGTGACTTATTTTCATTTTATGATCAATAAGAACACGTTTCCTATTTATAGAGGTTAGTAGGGCACTCATTCTATTCAGACAAGACTTCAAAACATGTCTTTAGATCAAAATCCCATAGCAAAACATGTAGCTAACATGGCTAGGCCAGTCCATTAGCCCTTATGTATTCTGGTCGACCGGTTAATTGAGGTTAACTCAGTGTCAGCTCCAAAGCTTCTCCATTCGACCCATCTGATCAAACAACTATCCTATTTTGATCTGATTAGATACTTATCCATCTTATTTGACTGAAAACTTTTTCATAGAGTCTTAGTTTTAGTTCACATAATCCAATACAAAAATTATTTGATTAAAGCTGTCATATACTGATAATCCTATATTAAATAAAATATATTCAAAAAAATTCAACATGTTATCAATTCAACCAATAAACTAACATAAATTATTATAATCCAATCAACCCAACACAAAATTAATATAAGTTACTAATTTGTAAGAAAAACATACTAATCATTAGAGGAAAATATGTAAAATAGAAAAGAGACCTAATAGACATATAAATCAAGCTCCTATAATTATAAAATAACATGTTCCTAACATGCTCATTTTACAATTATTAATTCTAAAGCTATTCTATTAAAAGTTTAGAGTTTTACTCTCAAACTATATACATAATTACAAAAGTCAATTAAGTTTTTTGTCCATGACATATTACGAAGTGCAACAGCCCTATAGGATATCATAATCGGCTTAAGAATAAATTCTACTTTATCTTATGCTTCATTATCTCACTGTTCAAATACTTGTTATTCATGATTAATAGAAATAATATACCATTTGGTTACACAAATGTATCTAAATAATTAAGCATGCCAGTTTTCCAATTCCTAGATAATGCCTATGAGAGGATAAAATTAACTCTACAAAAGAGATATAGATTCTATATCTATGAATAATGAGTCCATATTGTCCAAGATTCATGTCTCTAACATACTTGTTTAAATACCTTTATTTAATTTAGGATGTCACCATTTGGTATCAAAAAGCACAAGTCAAGAATATTGGCTAATTAATTCATTTCAAGATTAAGATGTAACATACATGATTGTCGAATTGATTCATTCAAATGGAATTATTAGCTACATCAATTCATTTTTAGTCCTAGTCTAATTTTCATCATTAATGACAAGATACCAATATATTTACTCTTGGAGTCCCATTTTAATGATCAAGACAAGTTATCTCTCGTTCAGGATGTAGACAACACAACAATCTTAACATGAATATAGTACCCCACTTTACTCCCTCTATTGTGGAACTTTTATATTGAGACTGTCACCTTAAAATTTATGTCTTGTGTAATCTGCCCATCATATGCATGTGTTGAAAATCAGTTCAGTGACATGGCGCAATTTTAAAAGTATTATGAAACATCCAGGAAACTAACTCATGATATTATAAACAATAAATTAAATCTAATTCAATATATTAGTTGGAGATTGGAAACATCACTTCTGACTGAACAATTCTTCAAGAATGAATCTTTACCGTCAGATCTTCAATGCTATTCTTTTCCTTCAGATCATTGTGCGTATAGGCACAACTCAATAAATCTCCATCACGGCTATACTCCTTCTAACTACTAAAGTGCTTAAGAACTTAGGATTACTAAAAGTGAGTAATATAAGCTCTTTTCTCTAATTTACAATTAAGCAATCTTAAAATAAATGAATGCCATAGTTTTCTATTTTAGAAGTTGTAGGAAGAATCAAAAGTCTATCAGAATTAAGAGATAATTGTCTCTCTCCTTTATCTGTAGTTTGCGCCATCTTTAAGGAGACTTATCTCCAAAATTCAACCAATTACAATGTATGATTTGTAATTATCTGCATCATCCAAAGTAACTTCAATTTAAACAATTCAATTAAATTAGAATGCTATTATCTAAGTTAATTTTCTAGTTTCAATAATCTTGAATAATTATCCTTTATCCATAATTCAAATTCAACTAGGATTTAAATTAAGTATTCAAATACAAAAGTTAAATAATTAATTATCTAAAATCTTAATATACAATCATTAATATGATAGTAATATTAGGACCATTATTAATACATGTAACGTTCGTGTTATTATTTATTTCACAAAAAATGTTATAAAACACCTAAAGCATTTATTCCTTCAGGCACCATTCCTAATAGTATGATGTTAAAGGTTTAAAATGACAATCTTGGACTTTTGTTTGCATATCATATGCTTAAAAAAATTAAATATAACGATGATATAATTTGATATATGATATAAATAATAAATTTTTTATTGATCAGATGTCTCAAAAATAGTAACATTGTTTAATCCTTAGGTTACTAAGTCTAACAGTTCTTTTTTTCGCACATATAGACCTTAGAAGTGCATAAGTTGAATTGTTTTAAACCTAGGTTGAATGATAAAGTGAAGTGTTTTTGTGTAGTTAAATTGGTCAAGTTAAATCTAAGAAAATACTGTTGTTTCATGACTATGTTATTTAATGCTTTATTTTAAAAACATTCACTTGTTGTATGCACAGTCCATGCCTAACTATCTTGTGCACACATTGTACTTACAATCACAATGCTCCATATTTGATCAACATTGTTCTTTTATGAGATGATTGTCTTGTTCACACACTACAATTGTCCACTCATTCTATGTTTTTATTCTATTGTCGACACATTCACATACCAACAAGCATGCTTTGCTCATTACTCTATCTTTTCTATCAACACATACACTCTATAATGCATGTTCTCACACTTGTTCACATATTCATTTCTTCTGATGCACACATATGCTCACACACTTGACTATTTCTTAGTCATTATATAGCCTAAGTGTACAGCTTATAGGTTTGATTGTTGACTGAAAAGTGTGCTATGATTTTGAGTGGCATATTTCAAATTTTTCTTTATGTTTCTCACTTTCTTTGTGCTTTCTAGAAAAGGTTCAAGTTTTGCAATTCTTTATAAGCAACAATTGAGGGTAGATTTCACCTCCAGGGACATATTAGTGACATGATCATTAAAAGGAAGAATATTATTATTTTGAGAGGAAGAGAAAACACAGTGTTTGTAGCTATGAAGCTCATTGATCATACAATGCTAAGAGCCGACCCATTGTGGCCTTAGACTAGAGAAAGTAGACACTAATCTCATAGTTCCTATTGTTGATAGTTTCACTACCAATTTGCTTTATGACAACAATTCTTTGTCCTCCTTATATCAAAAAAAAGGGAGAAAAAGTGAAACTTTTTTTTTTTTTTTGCAGCACCATACCATTTTCTTAGTTAATTCTTCTTGTAGACAAATGTAATCTTGTGTTTTGGATTTTATAAATGATTGTGACATTTATTTTGCAAGTGCTAGTGATACATGAATATTGATAATAAAGATACAAAAGGGGGATATTGTTAGGATTTTAACCCAATTTTCTGTTGTCATATATTATCAAAAATATGTATGATTTTGTGGTGATATTAGGAATTAATTGATGAATATTTTTGGATTTCTTTTATTGAATTTTCAAATATGTTTTCCTTGATGGTGATGAGTTTTTGACTTTCAAGGATATAAAACTGCTTATTTTGATTTTTTTTTTATAGGGTATTTGGTAAGATGGTTAAAACTGTTAATTAGAATTGTTTTTACTGTAGCATGTGAAAGCTTTACGTTATAGCATTTTTTTTATTGTTATTGTAGTACGTGAGAGCTTTATACTGTTCATAACTGAGAAAATAGTTTGGACCACAACTGCCAAACACCCTATTAGAAACTTTTGTGAGTAATATTGGGTTTCCTTTGATTTGTTCAGATTTATTTGATTGAGATTTTCACAATAAAATTCAAAATAAAATCTGAACGAAAAAGAAATTGACAGGATTAACTTTCCTATTTTTTTCTAGTTTCTATTTGTGACTACAAGAAACATATTTCTATCTGCACAATCAATGTGGAGACATCTATCAAGACAACTTTTTACACAACTGAGTCATACTTTTCCTATTTGTTCCATAGAAAAAAGTTTGACATGATGATCTCAAGGAGATTCACCCCTAGACTTAGGAAAAGGAATCTGGACAGTACCTTAGGGGTGGGCTTTATCTATTTAAAGGATCACATATTATAATTCATCTAAAGAGCTTCATTGTAAGAGACAAACCAAAGCATTCCTTAGGCTTAAGCATTGAGCTCTCAAAGCTTGTGTTGTCATTGTGCATTCTTCCAATCTAGAAAGTTTGAGATGGAGTTTTTCAAGGATTAAAGACTTGGAGTACATTAGCATAAGGTCTGTAAATTTTAAGTATAATTAATCATGTTAATTGAATTAGTTTCATATGCCAAGTTTGATTAAATTACTAATTTCAGCCATATTAGTTTGTGTTGCATATTTTTTAACTTCAATACCATTTCAAAAATTATGATTTTGATCTTTAAAATGTCAAATGACACTTTAGCTTATGCCACTTACCCTTACTTACAAAATTGCCATGGCTTCTCTCTTCAAAATCTCATTTTTATAATTAAAACACTTAAGCATAAACCAGATTTCCCCCTCTCTCTATATCTTATTTCTTTTGGCCTCTCTCCATTCTTTCTAAGTGAAAACAAGGAACAGTCATGGTTTTACACAAAAGCTCATATTAAAAACCCTCGTTAAGCTTAAAATCTCTTTTTCTCAAGCAATGGTTCAAGTTTTGTATCAATTTCTCAAGGATTGAGCTAGGGTTTTAAAACCCAAAGCTGATTTCTCTTTTCTTCCCTATTGAATCCAAAATTTGTGGTTTAATTTTGTTTTATATCATGGCATAATCTAAGTTTTTAGTATATTTTAGCATGCATGATTGTTTGAACATGGGTTATGCGATTTTGAACATGCATGTTGAAATTTTCTATTAAAACCAGTGTTAAATTTGAGGAAAAGTTTATTTATGTTTAAGCATATATTATGTTGGTGTTTTGAGACATCTTATTGCATCAAAACTTGATTTGGTGTGAAAGATTCAAGTTAGAACCAAATCTAGCCGCGATGGAAAAAACTAGCTTCTGCCAATCTTGAAGGAAGAGAGGTTGACTATCCTTTTGGAGGCCAGTCAATTGGTTGATGGTGGCAGCCATGCTACACTATCCTTCGAGCCTCTTGAGGCTCTAAAATTGTGCCGGTTTGGTTCTCACTGTTTTGAGTCCTTAAAATGTTTTCAAAAACTGTATTTTTGTGTCCTTAAAATCTTAAAAATCTTGTCTTCCATTCCATGATTTGATTTACATAAAATGGCACATTAATGATTAAATTAGCATGATGATAATTATTGTATCATTGTATCTCATTTTAATTTCATGTTAAGGCTTTTGAATATTAACAGACCATATGTTGGATTCCATTATGAGCTAATGTTGTTGTACATTAAGGTAGGATTTCACATCCTTTCTTGATTAGTCATGTTTTAAATTATTTGACCTTATCAATAAGCTTGAAATAAGTATGCTTCAAATAAACTATTTATGATTATGTTTTCTTGCATCATGCATTGTGAGAAAAGTATATGTATGTAAATATCATGTATTTCATATTTTATAAAATGAATTTTAAATTTTGATCTAGACTCAAAATAAGCAATTATGAGCACCTATCATTTTCAAACACCACCAAAGATATGCTCGGCTCCTGGTAGTTTGGTTTAAGTAGCCAAAGAGATCTAGTTATGTAGTGTGTAACCCTGAAGGCAAGACCCTAAACCTCAATCATGGTACTCTGCAGCCTAGCCAATGAGCAAGGCACTGTAAGTATGTTCTATACGATATATCAATGATTTGTAAGTTGAGAATTTTATTGCACTGCTTCATCTCTTCCTTTAACTAATTATTTAAACTTCTATGTTTTCTTTTATTTATTTCAACATCGTGTTTTAAAAGATAATGCTATTGGGCCTCTCGCTCATTCTTTTGTGTTTTAAGATCCCCCTCCCTAGGTTTTGCAGAATCAATTGTGTTTAAGACGTTGTTTAAGGTTTTAAGAAGCTTTGAGCAATAAATTGTGTATAGTACGACTTGACCTAATGTTAGTCTTATTAAATTATTTGTATATGAACTACATAAAGTTATTTATAGATAATTAAGCACTGCATAAGCAGTAGTTTAATTTATTATCTTAAAGGCGGTATTTTATTATTATTGTTGTTGTTTATGCGCCGACAGAGTTTCAACGAATTCTATTGTTTAGTTTTTCGTTTAATTTTCCATTAATTTTCACTTAATTCTTAAATAATTACAGCCTCGTTTTTGTGTCGTGATAGTTATTTAGAAGGAAGGCGAGCAAAGTCAACTAGGGTAAGACAAGAAGTCCGAAAGAAGGTGAATCGTAGATGGAGATATCATAGGTTCTGGTGCTGAAATAGATTCTAGGCATTCTTATAATTTCAAACTTTGTAACCAAAATTCGATATTAGTGGATCCTTTTTATCTCTTGTATAAGTAGCACCTATGGTTTTTTTTCCCAGCAAGGGTTTTTGGCCACCCTAAACAATCATATTGCTATGTTCATCTTTTTAATTTCCATAGTTTTAACTTACACAACTTTTATATTGGTTATTGTTTATACAAGTAACCATTAACGTGTTCTGTGCACACAAGATACTGTTTATTATGTTTGTCAAGTCTTATAATCTTGTTGAATTTTTTTTTAGTAAACCAATACTTTATACTATAGCAAGCATTTGCTTTACACTGTAGCATATAAGAGCTTTACGAAATAACAACTAAAACTAAGTTGTCAAACACACTTTGTTTTCTTTCATTGAAATGATTGTGGAATTGGAAGCATGTCATTTTCTAAGGGAAGTAAAGATTCGATTTTTTGGGTTATTTTTTTGAAGAATTTTTTTAAGTGTCAACTTTTGAAACTTACTTTCTAGTATCATATATATTTGACTATGGTATAACATAACATATAATATGAATAGATGTAGTACCACTTTTTTAATTGTAGCATGAATAAACACATTTTTTCAAAGTGTGACGTAAGATGTAATTTTCTCATTTTTTTAGGGGAAAAAACAAAAGAAAATCCAAAAACATTCACGAGTTTTAGTTAAAGGCAACATTTGCTCCTATGTTTTTTATAATCCAAAAAGTATAACCTATGTCTTTAAATTATCCAAAAATAAAACCCAATTCTTAAAAAAGTAAAAAAGAATAACCTTTTAGGTAGTCAAAGTTATTGGAATAACAAAACAACCTCAATAATTATTATGTAATTTTTATTTGTTATTAATTGTTTAAATTTTTTGAAAAAAAAAAGATTTAGAAGAACATAAGAATCAAGAAAAAAGAACCATGTTTAGACAACTGCAAGGAAGGATTTAATATAGGGCTGGGTCAGTCTAACAAGTTTGAATTCGACCAGCCATGTGTAAACGTAGCTATAGACCAATCTGACCTGCTAAATTTTGAATTTTTTCAACACAATATAATTTATTTATTGAATTTGTTTTACTTTTTCTCTCTAAATTTAAGTTCTTAGTTTTGAATATTTAAAATAATGGTTAACTATTAATCGTTAGGGATATATATGTCATTTCAACAATTTAACCAATAAAAGGTTATATTTTACCTTTTTTTTTTGGAAAAACTTGACAGATATTTTTAAAATAGTATAAAAAACATGAGATATACTTTTTGAATTATCAAAACAAAAGAAAAAATATAAAATTTAGCAAAAAATGAGAGGTACTTTTTAGATTTTCTTGAATAAACATATTAGTACCCCTATCTTAACAAACTAAATGAAAAAAACTATAATAGTACCGGTGGTTGTATCTTAATTTTTTGTCAAATTAAAATAATATCCCATTGTTTTGAAAATTTTTCGTTATCTTGGATTTATTTTAACACGTAAAATGTCATTTCTACCATTCTTATTAATTAGTCAAAATTACTAATACGAAACCCATTTTCTAGATTAAAGGGCAAAATAACATTCAGACATAAGGTACTAGTATATTGTTTAAACAACATGAACCATTTTAATGTCATCTAAAGAGTGAGACACATTTGTTGTAACAATAATGTAATAATAAAATGAATAACAATATGAAATTTCCTCAATTTTCCCTCCTTTTTATCATTTTAGCCTTATTAAAAGATCACATGACCGCTTTGTTATAAAAAAGAGAATAATGAGTTTCCAAAGAGGGGTTAACCATGAAACACCGTCGTAATTCAATGTAACTTAGTTTGTAAGAGTGAAATTAAGGTCCAAATTGGACACAATTTCTTATTATGCTTTTTCAGTTGCGTTTTTTATTCCCCCTGTCCTTCGATAGTAGACTTCCACGACCGTAGAAGATTTGTTGAAATAGTCATATGTATGCTTGAATGTTGATGCGCCTCTTTGGTATTCTATTACCGAAATCCAACACACATAATTTCCTTATGCCTTTTATTAAAATGTACTAATAGAAACCGATTTATGATCAAGGTTAAGCTTGTTTATATTATTAAGGTCATTTGATTCTATATTATTGTGTGTACTTTATAAGTAGGAATACAATTTTCCTTATTGTTCAAAAAAAGTTGGAATGCAATTTTCCTTATTGTTCAAAAAAACAAAAAAAAGGCAATCCAAGTTTGGGAAACATTTGCCCTTGTAAAATAAAGAAAAAAAGAAAAAACAACTCGTCGTTTTACCCTAAGCCCCAAAATGAACTAGTAAAATTAACGTTGTAGTCGTTTCTTATACGCTAAACCCTGAAAAGCCACATAATTTGAAAAAATGGCCAAAAAAAATTTTCAATTGAAGAAATGATCTTTTTTTTTTGTATCAAAAAATAAGCTTTTTTAGGTAGAAAAATTATCCCAATTTTTTAAAAAGATAAGAAAAATAATTGTAGCAAGGTAAATGTTGGGGTACAATTCGGACAGGCCCAAATTGACCGTGGGCCCTGGCGGCCCAACAAAGTTGATCGAGCGACTCGAACGGGTCGGACGATCGAATCGATTATTCGATTCGAGAGTTAATTACTTCCCAAACCGACTATCGATTCATTCAAAGTACCGCTCATCCAGATCGTTTGACGAACCGATCGACTGGATCATTCATATCGGTTCGACGGATAGCACGTTCTAACGTTTAACGCACGTTGAATACATGACCGGAATATGAGGAAGTAGTGGATTCTGCAGCAAATCATCTACCGACACGTATCCCAGTATCATAGTTACCTGCGAAGCACTACTCCACTCCATCTGACGGTTAAAGACCACGTTTCAACTCCATAGTATATATATAGCGGAGAGGTGGCTTCAAATGGGATATACAGAAAGATATACAGAAAAGACACTCTGCCTGTTTATTTTCATCCTAGTTTCCTTGTAATACTGCAATTTGTACACAGAATACCATATAGTGAACTACAGTGGACGTAGCTCTTCATTAACAGAGTGAACCACTATAAATTTGGTGTGTTCTTTATTTTTGCTTTATTT
>CAMOHE010036305.1:0-12958 GCA_946598075.1 Artocarpus hirsutus
CTTAAATAAATGTGATTTATTTTTGAATTAAAATATATATATATATAGTTTTGAACCAAATCTTTTTATATATATATACAAGATTTTATAATATATTAATATATATATATATATAAGAAACGTACGTTTACGTTTTAATTTCTATATATATTATATATATATATAAAACGAAAGTTTTGATTCGTGTATAATAAATAAATATATATATATATATATAAAACAACGGAAAAGCTGCCGTTTACTTTTCTTTTCTTTTCTTTTCTTTTTTTTTACTTATATATATATATATACGTGTGTGTAGAAAACGGATCAGATTCGGAAAGCAAAAAAAAAAAAAAGTAAAAGAAAAAGAAGAAAGGGAAAGAAAGAAAAGAAAAATAGAAGGAAAGGGAAAGTTAAAAGGTTACATCCCTATAAAATATATCTTTTCTTCATATGTATGATATGGTGATTATTTTCATATTGAAAAGTTAATTGAAAAATAACTAATTGCTCAGATATAAATAGGGAGAGATAACTTTTATCTCAAAAGTTTTTTTTGATTCACATAACTTTTGAAAAATACTCAGAGAGAAATACTGAGAGTTTTTCTCTGAAAAAAAAGGTCTGCTATATCATGTGTTGAGTAAAAGTGTGAGGAAAATTCATTCTTGTAGTTTGACGCCCACTCGTCTTTCCATTGGTGTGGAGGCTTGGATTGGAAGATCGTGGTGTCAAAGGGGAAAGCTATGATACCTTGATAGTCTTCAAAAGGTTTGTAAAATTCCTAAAGCTTTCTATTATTAATTAAAATTATATAACTATCCTGATGAACAAAGTTTTTGAAAAATTTTTGTTTGTCATCGATCCACCCCTTCCGATGCGTTTCATATTTTAATTCCAACACGATGTCGGCTATGTCAATTACATAGCCTAACTTAGACTATAAATGATGATTTTCAGTTGTCTTGTATTAATATTATGATTTATAGTTTATTTACCTACCTATCTTCGTGGTAAGTATCCACGTGATGATGACTGCTAATGAGATTTCGGCTGAGCAGTTTAATTTACATTCATTTACTTTTCGTTGATTTACTCTGTTTAATTAATCTTATTTAACTTAACGATCCTACTCCTATTTTCAAGATGTTATAGGTCTCAAATTCGAATCTTATGAGAATGATTTGAGATTATTTTTGGGCTATCAATTTAGAATTCATATGTTTAGTAAAACGATTCAAACTTATAAATTTAAACCGTCAATGGTGTAAAACTTTTAATACTACAGTATAAAGTAAAGTATAAAGTTCTCTAATACTAGAGTATTTGAACTTATTTTTTGAATTTAAACTTATTTGTCAAACACCCTATAATTTTAATAAATCTAAAGTGATACATTTAGTCCTGACATAAGTTAGCAGTTATGTACATTTTTTGTGTCATTTTTAGTCTAACAACGTAATTATCAATCTCTGGCTTGCTAGAAAAGAACTTCTAGTTGAAGTTGTACTTCGACAAAATGATTGCTTGTGGTGGACTAACTATCCAGCTCTCTTAACAGATTCGAGATCGAGGGTCTCTTAATTACGTGTGGATTTTTAAGATAGATGCATTTTAAAGAAGAAATGGACAAATTAAACAAGTCATTAGGTTCGCTACTTTTATCTTCTTGAAATTGGGTAACTCCTAAGCAGCAATCTTATCTTATATGTAGTTTTCTTTCTTCAAACATAAATAAACGGCCTACTTGTCAAAAGAAGACCGAGAAAAAAACCCAAGGATATCAGGTTGACTCATCCCCACAACCAGAAAGATCTTTTTTGGTAGTCACTCATAATCACATCGTCGTCGCTAAAACAATAAAGCGACCATAAATTGTCGCTAAAACTTAATTGAAGAAAGTTTTTGGCGATGACCCATTTATCATCGCTGCAAGTTGTTAAGTCTTCACCGAAAAGCCTATTGATGACACCATTCACTTTTTCTACAAACGACAACTTCAAATATTGTCTTTGCTAAACTTTTTTAAAATTGTATTTTAGCGACAATAAGTGATGCTAAATCCTTTTAAAGAATTTTAAAAATCATATGTTTTCTATTTGTTTAATTAACTGTTTAATGGAGACAACTATGAAACAATTTTAGCCAACAATTTTTGTAAAACAGGACATTTAGTAGTGGTCGTTGAAACTTGTCACTAAATCCCTTTAATGTCGTTGCTAAAACCTTCATCACTTAAAAGTCCTATTGACATTGTAGTGCTCGATTTCCTTTTTCTATTTCCCGCAATATTTTATAGAACCTATTAATTAGTAGGGAATTCATAAGTATCGTCTTTTAAAACAATATTTATGAGTACTATGCTTGTTTAAAACTTATTATGGCACTAAAAAATATCATGATAGAAGATGGCGAAAGAGGAAGAAAGAGCTAAAACAGTGTTAAGGTCTGTCTATTTTAATTGGTTGGAAAAAAGGTTATTTGTTTGTCTATTTTAATTGGTTGGAAAAAAGGTTTTTTGTCTTTTAATATCATATATTTTAGGTTTATCAAAACGCTTTACTTTTACCTTGCGTTTGGCAAAAGTGGTTCCTACCACTTTTTCAGTTATAAACAGCGTAAAATTTTCACATGCTACAGTAATAATAAAAAAAGCTTCTTACATGTTACAGTAAAGTGGTTTTAACCAATGGTTCCCACCATCTTTTTAAACACCCTTTTAGTTTTTAGCCTCGTATATAACTTCAGATTATATTTAATATACAAATGCCTTAAACATTCTCAAATTGAAATGTAACAAAATTAAAAAAAAAAAACTTTTAAAAAAATTTAAACGGATGGATTTTGACCTCAGAAATATTTAAAATACCCTCAAAAAAATTTTTTTTTTGGTTTATGTTTTCCTTTTAGTTTTGAAAGATTTTATTTTTTTTCTTATACTTAAAAGATAGTCTAATTATTTTAACGGTCAAATTTATTTATTGACAAGGTATAAAATGTATGCATTGTTTGCTTCTTTATTTTCTTTTTAATTTGTTCTTGTGTGTTGGATTAACTAATCCTAGCATCTTTAAAATTAAAATAAAAAAAAAAAAACTAATCATGAGTATCCCGTCAATGTGACAACGAAATGATGTTGAAGATCATTTCCTTGATATGATAACGTAAGGTAGATTAGATTTTGAGTTCCAAAGTCAATACTCCTTAGGTAGCCGTGAGTTGATTCGCACCTAAAACGGGGTCTGCATTTGCCTTTAAGGTTTTTGTTTTTGTTTTTGTTTTTGTTTTTAAAAAATTGCGCAAGGTGACGCTGCCTAAAAATTAGTCCCCATTTTTTTTAAATTTGGGTTAATGGCCTATTTACTTTACCTGTTATTCTGCTTTTCCATTTATTTTTCCTTTATTTCCTCCTCATTGAAGTGGATCTCTGGAATTAGACCTTCTCCTTCGCAGAAGCTGCACCCATAATCTAATTGAATCTCCAGTTTGTTGCGCGTTTGTGGTTACTCAATTCCGATGCACAAAAAAGCAATCAATGAGTTTGATTTAATCAATTTACAACTCGCAAAACCTCTTCCAAACACAAAAACTTCATAAATTAAAAAAAACACAACGGTTGCGGCTGGCTTGGGAGTTTACAAAATCTCACATCGATGTCGTGGAGGAGAAAAGATCATCCGGCGGGGGATCTTTGTCGGTAACCAAAGAGAAAAGAGGGGAAGGGAAAAGGCGGCAGAAGAGCAAAGGGAGAGAAACTTTAGGGTTTTTGTCTTTCTATACACACACGCGCACACACACACACACTAACTGTTATAGTCGATCACCTATTTTTATTTTAAAAAATTGTTGACATTTACTCAAAAAAGGACTCAGAACGGGTTATATTTACACAAATCCTTTTGTTAGGACATAGTATCAAAGGTTTGACTAATTCTGTTGTTTCTATGTCAATCTTGTGTGTTTGTGTGAATTATTTCAATTTTTTTTTTGTGGATCATTGCTTCTTTTTGTCCAAAAAAGGAAGAACAATTCTCAGAATGAATATCAAAATTAAAAATAAAATTCTAATTGACTTAGTCTATCTCAACTAATAAGTTGACACCTATTTAATTGGATAATTATCACATACCAAATTCTCAACGCAATATTAAAAATAGAAATGAAATTAACATAAATATGGACAGTAAGTCTGAAGATACCAAAAGGGAAATAAAAATAATCCAAAATAAAAAAAAATGAACGAAAATATCAAAGTCGGAAGGAGCTCATTAAAAAAAAATTTTAAAATCCTGACCTCCTAGTTAAAACTGGAAGATAAAAATCCACCGTAACAAAATCTTAAATCAAGAAAAAGAGTCTGATCTAACCCACACATTGGTTGACTGATGAACTAACCCTCCAAATCCCAAGCTTTCTCATCAATGAAAAATTCCATGAAAAATTCTGGAATATTGAAGCACCATTCTCACAAACGAACTAAGCAAACTTGATCACATAAATGCTTTTCCCTGCATATAAGCCTTGCATATTTGCTGGGTTGGTTTATGCGAACAATTTCTCATGCGTGACTTTCTAACCTGGTGAGACTTGGCAATCTTTTGTACTGATCAATCAAAAAATCAGCTGGAAATAATAGACAAAAATACCGGACAACTAGCTTCCTGCGACAAAACGAATGTGAAAAGTACAAAAAGTCTCTGGGCACATTTAATGAAAAAAGGACAAGCTAGGTTGATTATTGAATAGGTAAAAATTAGGTTCCAGCATATTATATCAGACTTTTCAAGGCTTAATTATGTCATGGAAAAAAAATGTGAAAAAAGAGGAAAAGTTTGACATTGAACTACATTCCACCTTATACATTTTTTTTTCCAGTGCCAAGACATTTTTTTTAGGCTTAGCAATACCTAAACAAGTTATCAGCTTCTATCAACATATGTCGGAGTCCGAGACTGTGGGCTATATTCTTGGCGCGCATAAGATATATTAGCAGATCAAAGAAAGAGTATTAATGTGGTGTTTGATAATATGAGTTAAAATTAAAACTTTTAGTTACTACAGTGTAAAACTCTCACATGTTACAGTGTCAGTTTCTTACAGTATAAACCTCTCACATGTTATAGTATTGTCAATTGACATTGGTTGTGACCATTGATTATAGCTAATGCTTTCAAACACCTTACTAATAAAACTAATTCACTTATATGCTTTCGTAATATTTCAATTTCTACATTCCTCATACAAATTTAAATTTAAACCACAGCTCGTCATACTTGGGGCATTTTAAAAGACAAAACCATTAATTTAGATATATTTTTTTTAGAGTTTAATTCTTTAGTTTTTTCTAAGCTATTTATCTTTGTATATCCTGTATTTTAGGTTTATTTAAATTCTAAACCTTTGTTTTTGGATCTTATCAAATCTATACCTTTAGGTTAGATTTAATTCACATATTTATATGTTACTTCAGCTAAGAGTTGGTTTTGACATTTAAATTGACTAAATTATCTTTAAGAAAATAGAGAAAATTAAAACTTTTAAAAAATAAAAAGAAAACAAAAAATGCATATAAAACACCTATTTTTAAGGGTATTCTAAATCTATTTTGAGTTGAAAACTTTAGTATCAAGTTTTTTTAAATATAGTTCTCTTATTTTTTAATTTGAGAGTATTTTAGGTCAAAATTAAATATTAATCAAGAAAAGTTATAAATTTATGTATTAAATCAAATCTGAATTATAACTTTGATGAGATCCAAAATTAAAGGTATAGGTTTTAAGTTAACTTAAAATAGAAAGTATAAAATAATAAATATCCCTTTTTATTTTTATACTTAACGGTATTTTAATAAATTTTTGGTGAACATTGAGAGTTGACTTTAAAAAGGTGTAGACTTGTGAATAAATATAATATGAAGAAATATTTAATAAGATAAAAAACTAAAGCATATAATTTATAAATAAACCTAAAACACGAGGTATAAAAAGTAATTAATCTAATAATATGTTTGGTTCTTTAGTTAGAACCAAAATAATTCGAATTCAGCTAGTGTTTATACTCTCTCACTAAATTTAAATTCTTATAATATTTTTAGTTCAAACACCCACTAAAAATAAGACATTGTCTTTCGAAAACTCCTGTTATTATGTCATGTTGTTATTAAGTATGGTTAAGGGGATTTTTTTTTTACTTTCCTATAAATATATATATATATATATTTAATACGGTTTGCTAGTATGCATGGGCTTTTCTTTCCCCGTTTTGATACAATATGTCAACGCTTGACAACTAAGTACCCGTTTGATTCATAGCCTTGAATGAAAATTTTGAATGAAAATTTGAATATTTGTGAATAAAATACTATAGAAAATGGTTACAAATGCAATTATATTAAAATACATGGGGACATCTCTTCCTTATCTATTATGCATGTTTTAAAATTATTAAATTTGGTTAAAAGCACTTTATTGTATAATTAATCACAGGCAAATATCTTTTTCGGTTCTCACTAAAAAAATTGCCGTTCATAGGAATTAATAATACAAATTCATATAGTACTTCTCCATGGCTATAAATTAAGCACAACATGAATTTGGGGGTGATTTTTAAAAATGACTGTGTCAAAAAATTTTATTTGGTCAATGACCTTTTTTTTTTTTGGGCATAAAAAAACTAGTTTTTTAGGCATCAAAACAGTTTCATTTTTTTGATTCTATCCTGATTAGGTTCCTTAATTCGATACAGTCCTTTTTCTCTTTTCTCTGAAAAAACTGAAGCAGCTTTAGTGCTCAAAAAGAGCCTTCTTTTGGTGCAAAAAAAAAAAGAAAGGTCATTTACTTAATTTCAAATTTTCTTTAGCCTGTTTTTCAAATTATGCCTGAATTTGGACAGCTGTTGAAAGATCCCATTCAAAAACGAACTCCTGTTATTTCTACTAGAAATAACCAACCAATTTGTAAAAAGATTCTGACTTTTATACTAGATTTGTTAAACGTAATTGTTGTATTGACATATTGACCAAATGATTAAACATTTTTACCTGGTAATATCCGTAGCATGCTCACGAATACCCATTCAAAATATTCACAGACGAAAGCTTTGCTTTTTGTCAAAAACCATTTGTGCTAGCTATTATCTATTGCGTTACGCAATTGCTTGTTACCCTATTATAAATAGAACATTATATGCTTGTGTTGAGATATGACACAACATTCAGAAAATATTCCATTAACAAAAGATATCGCTGCAAGACATTCCTATCGTAATTATAGTATATATACTTTTTTTTCGACCCATATAATTATCAAAATCTCGACTTTCAGCAGCATTAGTCATGGCAAGATTCGCCATTTGGCTAGCATGTGCGTTGGCTCTTTTAGCTTCCTCAATGTGCTCCGCTGCAATAGTAGAGCATTCTTTCAATGTAATTGTTTCCTTAATTATTGATGTCGTGATATATTTCATTTTTACATTTATAGTTTCTAAAATCTGTATAGTTTTTATTTTAATTGCTCGATTTAATGTATGCATGTACATGAAGGTTGAAAATTTTAGGGCTACGAAGCTATGCCGTGAGCAAGTCATAACGGCAGTAAATGGAGGATTGCCTGGACCAACAATAGGCGTTAGAGAGGGTGACACTCTTGTCGTCCACGTCTTTAACAAATCGCCATACGACGTTACTATTCATTGGTATGAATTATCAAATTAAGTAATCTATTGTGTACCGTAGGTATTCATATAATATAACAGTACCCAAACTTTAAATTTGAAAAAAATAAGGAAAAGTAGAATTGCTACTTGCCTTTATTTATCTTACGGTTTGACTTTGATAACAAAGTGTGCATGTGGTTAACATGTTCCATCACAAATAAGAACAATGTTGGGCACCAGTGGTGTGAAATATAACCCACAAACAGAGGGTAAGTTCTGCAACATAAAACCCACATATAAGATATACCTTTAATTAGTTGTGGTTTTTAATGTCAATGGCGTCTCCTAAGCATTTTTTTTTTTTTTTTACAAATATTGCATTTTTCATCCTGTGGACAATGTCAAATCATTAAATGCAGTAGGATAAAGAAAATAACTATGCATGTTACTGTCATATTGTTTCTCTTTTAGATATGCACGATTTAAGCGTGTGTTTGGTACCTCAAGTTATAACTAGCATTATAGTTCTTCCGTTAGTTACTAATCTATTAGAGTTTAACATCATGATTTATACTTGATGGGGCTGATTTTTCTATGCAGGCACGGGGTATTGCAACTTCTAACTGCATGGGCAGATGGGCCTGCATATGTGACTCAATGTCCTATACGTCCTGGACAAAGTTATACCTACAGTTTCAATGTCACCGGACAAGAGGGAACCCTCTGGTGGCATGCCCATGTTTCGTGGCTCCGAGCAACCATCTATGGCGCTCTTATCATCCAACCAAAACACGGCCGTTCAGCGTACCCTTTCCCTAAACCCCACAAGGAAATACCCATCTTACTAGGTATACAAATGCGAGATCTAATTCCATCATGCAGACCTATACATAATTCAATGTTCAATCATCAATTGTAGCTCACCGGAACTTTTAGACTAGAAAATCTAATGTCATCTGACTTTTTAATATTTTGCTAATTAATCGACAATTTCAAAAATCATATTAGATCAATATATGGTATCTTTAAAGAATATTTGTAGATATTCATGAACATACATAACTGAACTGCAGGAGAGTGGTGGAATGCTAACGTAGTGGACGTTGAGAACGAGGGACTTGCCGTTGGAGCAGCTCCAAATATTTCTGACGCTTACACTATCAATGGAAAACCCGGTGATCTCTATCCATGCTCTGTAAATGGTACATACGTTCACAATTTATGAATGACAGATATTCAATATATTTAATTACAAAATTCTCTAAATTCTAAATGATGAACACGTGTGTCCTAATTATTCAAAAATTGTCATCAGATACGTACAAGGTCAAGGTGGAGCGAGGCAGGACCTACATGTTGAGGATAATCAACGCTGCACTCAATAATCAACTCTTCTTCAAGATAGCCAATCACACAATGACAGTTGTAGCTATTGATGCCTCCTACACGGATCCCTATGACACCGATGTTATTGTCACAGCCCCTGGCCAGACCGTCGACGTCCTCATTAAAGCCGACCAGCCTGCCGGGTCGTACTACATGGCGGCTCATCCGTACGTCAGTACACCCCCGGAGACAATTCTACCGTTTGACAACACAACCACTAGGGGCATCTTCACCTACGAGGGTGCCAAGTCAAAAAATCCCGTGATGCCAACCCTACCTAATTTCTTGGACACACCAACGGCACACAAGTTCTACACCAACCTCACAGGGCTCGTTGGTGGACCCCATTGGCTCCCGGTCCCACCTCACGTGGACGAACACATGTTTGTGACGTTCGGACTGAATGTGGAGCGGTGTCCAGATAACGCCACGTGTTTAGGCCCTCTCGAGGGACGGTTCTCTGCTAGCATGAACAATGAATCCTTCGTGCTCCCGCAGAATACATCTATGTTGCAGGCATTCTATTATGGCCGTGTGAACGGCGTTTACACCACTGATTTTCCCGACAACCCTCCGTTGACTTTTGATTACACGAACTCGAGCATTAGCGTTGATGAATCACTGATCTACGCTCCGAAATCGACGAAAGCGAAGAAGCTGAAGTTCAATGCTACTGTGGAGATGGTGCTGCAGAACACGGCGTTCCTTTCAGTGGAGAACCATCCGATTCACATTCATGGTTTCAATTTTCACGTGTTGGCTCAAGGCTTTGGTAATTACGATGCTGTCAACGACGGTAAGAAATTCAATCTCGTTAATCCTCAGATGCGTAACACCATCGCTGTTCCAACTGGAGGATGGGCCGTAATAAGATTCCAAGTTAATAATCCAGGTTGGTAAAACATTCATTTTAGATATAGGATTCTAATAGAGCAAATCCATTTAACCTAATTGGATTATAAACTCAGATTTAATCTAAAAATTAATATATCTTATATTAAACTAAACCTATAATTTTATATAATTTTATAGATAATAGTGATAAAAACGATTTTTCTTATAATAAAAGGGAAGAAGTAAATATTTTTCATGTGATGTGATAGTTTGATTAACAACATGACAGGTGTATGGTTGGTGCACTGCCATCTGGACGTGCACTTGCCTGTGGGGATGAGCATGGCGTTTGAGGTTGAGAACGGACCCACTCCATCATCTACGCTGCCACCTCCACCGCTCGATCTACCCAAGTGTTAAACTAGATAATTAAAGGCCGACAATATTTCATTCGAGCAAAGAAAATGCATATAATTGGTTACTACATGGATATATACTACTCATTAGTTTGCTTGTATTTTTTTATGGAATATTTCATCAAATTTGTTTGGACGTTGCGAAATAGACGTCTATTTTATTATATTGTTTGTCAGACAGAGAAAGTTTGTAATATACATATGGGCTCGTCTATGGTGCCAAAAATTGTAGTTCCACCACTTCCACAAAGAACATTATGAAGTATTGATCTGTATGATTCGGAATATTATATCATTTAACTTAAATCCGACGGTCAGCAATTGACGAGGGTATCTAAGCGCATTTTCTTTTCTTTTTACCGGCAACCGGTTGAGGAACCCCTTTTTCTCTCGTGTTTCCTCGTTTCACTCTAAAATGCCCTTCTCCTCCCTCATTCTCTCCCTTTTTTTTGTCCACTCTGCAACTGGGTAAAAATGAACTATTGACGTAAAAATAATTTTACATAACATGCAAACAATTTTCTTCATTCTTTTTGATAAAAAATGCAACTAGTTTCAACATCATAAAGTTTAATTTATTTTTTAACAATACTATCATTCATAGACATACAACTTTTAGATTTGACGTGAATATTCATTCGAAACATATTCACAGAACCATTGTTCGAAAGATGTCTCTTTTATCTTTTTCAAATGGTAGGAAATCAAAATCGATCAGTCGATAACGGTTGAAGACCAATTAGGATTTTCAGATTCAAGGCACTCACCAAAATTGCAATCCGAATGTAATTTATGATTCGCTTTTGGACGGCTTGGCCTAGGCAGACGTCGGAGATGATGCAAAGCAGACATCGGCCTCGTTCTTCCATGGCGTCACTAATGAAATTCTGGCAAGAAATGTTAGGGCTGCAAGTTCTTGGTGCACTCTGCGTGGGATGCGCAAGCCGTGGTCGGTGGCGTATAAGGAAAGCTCGACGAAGCTCACGTCGGAGTTGTGGGAGAAGGCCTTAAAAAAAAAAAAAAGAACGACCTTTTCATTAATGTGTCCTTTCCCATTTAATCATCCATGACCCATCTCACACCAATTTTGTACACCTTTTATGACTAACACCCGTAATTCTATGGTCTATAATATATGCCCTATCGATGAGGAAAAAGTCTCTTATTGTATTTAATTTTTTCCTTTAAAAATATATAGGGATAAAAATTCAACTGATGGATTTGTTACTCTGTTAGTGCTTTTATTGAATAGCTATTGTGCCAATCATTGACTGGTGGGATAGAGAGCATGACCGAGATGTGGATAGACGATTCGCATTCGTGTTTAAGACCCCAACGTCCCCCTTCGTTTGTGCGATGCCAATCACATGGCTTCACTGCATTCTCGGTTTTGTCAGAAG
Organism: Artocarpus hirsutus; assembly: GCA_946598075.1. Lineage (NCBI taxonomy): Eukaryota > Viridiplantae > Streptophyta > Magnoliopsida > Rosales > Moraceae > Artocarpus > Artocarpus hirsutus. Next base: position 11,672 of record CAMOHE010036305.1, read on the forward strand.
TTGTTGACATAATTTTTTAGCAAAAGAGATGATGATTAATGGGTTGTTTGGCAGTGGTAGGAACCATTCAGTTTCTACCACAAACTCAGTTATAAATAGTAAAAAGTTTTCACATACTACAGTAACAATAAAAAAAAGTTTGCTACAGTGTAAAACTTTCACCACCCTTCCAAACACCCACTAAATTGGTGAAATTTAGAGGTAGAGATTGTAATTACAAACGAAAATTATAATTATTAAAGTTTTATAATTAAATCCTAATATTAATTTTTTCTTAATTATTTGTTTTGTTTTGATTGTTAAAATAACCCGTGAAAATAATCTAACATACAATCTCGTATTCTGTAATTTTCTCTTAACATTTTCTTGATGACCAACATAGTTTACTTTTTGGTTTGCGTTAGTGTCTCCAACTTCTTCAAATTAAGGTATACAACAAAATCTTTTAATATGAGACGAAAGATAAATAAAAGCTAAGTTAATTCAAATGACCATATGATGGTCATGGTCTCCTGGACATTGCTTTGCACAAGTAGCGATCTCTACTCCACCAATCAGTAGAAGAAAGGCTTAGCTTTATGGAAAAGTAACCACGACTCCCTCTCAAAGTGTTGAAGAAAGACTATTTTTGGTTTTCCCCTTGCTTGAAGGCTTAGCTCTACGTGCATATCAATTTGTTGTTTAGTTCAAGAAGTTGTAAATACTTGGTGTTTGATATGAGAGATATTTTAACTTTGTTTTAGTGTTTCATATGATTAGTTTGCAATTTTTTTTTTTTTTTTGTTGCATGTTCTTAGTTTTCACTGGTTTTTGGACTCTACTCTGCTTGAACTTTTTGATCTTTTCTTCACTCTAAATATCATTTTGGGTTGTTCTCGAGAGAGTGATTTTTTTTTTCTTTAAATAAAAGGACCTACAAGATGAAACTTTTTTATCCATATAGAAGCATGCTATGCACCTAAATATCAACAAAAACATTCATTGCTAATTTTAGCAATAAAAGAGAATTTTATTGCTACAAGTCTATAGCTATGACTTGTAGCGATGAATTAGCTAGAAAATTTTATTCCTTCCTATAACAACATCAATTATTCTGATGCTTAAAGATGTTCTAACTTCACTATTATTTTTGTTAAGTTCTATTTACATTTTATCCAGTGATTTTTATTAAGAATCTCATCAAATTCAATTATAAAAATTTCATAATTTCTAATTGTTTAATATAATTATAAAAATTATTTTACAGCATCTAAAGGATAAGACTATAATTATAATCCCATATAAATA
>CAMOHE010036320.1:0-15671 GCA_946598075.1 Artocarpus hirsutus
CCAACTTATAACAACATATGTTAATTTATTATGTTCCTCGCTAATCAATATAGGGCGAGTCATAGTTTCATATGTGATTCTCATATAATAGCAGTTCAACATAGATACATATATCTTGTGGTAAAACAATCAATTTTAATTCCATAAAAACCTTACAAAAGATGAGTAATAGAATCCCTACCTTTCAAGCTTCTCAACAATCTTTTAATCTCAGAATTAATTAATGTTAGCTCCACACACCTTTGATCCTAAGTCGTACATAAAGACAATTAAAACTAAAGCATAACATATAACCATATCCATAAATGAATTAAGTGTAAATCTATATACTTTAGTCTCTAATAAGATTCATAAATCACTTAGCATGGTTTTGAAAAGGTTGTAAGACATTCAGGGATTAGAAGGTGAGCAAAGTCGGGTTCACTATTTACAATTAGCACATGGGTTATTGGGTGGTTTACTTAAGGTAGACGGGTGGTATACTGCCACTGATAGATTTACTAGTTTCTAACCTGAGAATTGAAAAATTCATGGAAATTAAAATATAACTCCGATTTAGGCTCATGATAGCTCGTTGGATAGCTTAGAATGTCTACTTTTAAAATATGTAAACCAATTTACAAAATTCATTTTTATATAATCCCAGAATTTCAAGAAAGAGCTACTGCCTATAGAAATAATACAAGGTTTATGGAATGTTAAGTTTTTCTTAAACCTAAAGCATATTATTCTTATTCAAAATTCTAAAACCATTCCAAAATAGGCAGCATGCATCATAATAAATATATACTTATGAGTTTTATACCAAAATCATCATCAAACCATATCTTTAGGCTTTCTTGCAAATAATGAGAAAAACATGCATTAAATATGGAGAAAATACATACTAAAGCCAAGTTTGAATTAAAGAAAACCTACCTCAAAACTTTTTTGAAAAACACCAAAGTTTGGGTTAAAAATCAAGCTTGAATTGACTCCAAAGCGGCTTCAAACATGGCTGGGAATTATTGTTACTTGGCTATAAAGAGAGCTTTATGCCTTGTGTCTTTAGTTAGAAATTGAAGTGAGAAAGGAGAGAATAAGAAACTAGAGAAGGAAGTGGTGATGGTTGAATAAATAAGCATCAAAATAATTGAGGAGCGGGAGATAATTGTAGGTTTATGGGGAAAGTTGTAGGAAGCAATAAATGAGCATTAAAAGAAAATATTATCATGTCTCCCATGCAGACTTTTAGCAAATAATGCCAATATAATTGAGGGGGCAAATGGGGCAATTTGTGGAAGAAGATGAAGGAAGCATTAAAATGGTGGTTGAGAAAATATATCAATGTCTCCTGATAGTTTAGGTGAATTAATTATATGCCTGTAAGTAGTTGAGGTAAATTAATTTTATGTCTCCAAATGAGAAGGAGGCTACTTAATTGAGCATTAATGTAGCGGACAAGGTTGGTTGAGGTGGATGATAGGTAAATTTTGAATGTTTCTTACGGAGACTTTGTAAAAAGTTCTAAAGTGACATTTATTCATTAAATTTTACAAAAATCATACCCATTAAAATAACTGGCATTTTAGCTTTCATTATGGTTTATTTGTTAGTTTACGAGTTAATATATTTTATTTGAGTTGGTGTTGCAGAGCCTTTATTTTTATGTTGGTTTTAACTTATTAAGACAATTTTGGACCTCTATAATACTAATATCTTATGAATTTTAGCTTTTTGATCCATTTTAGTTAAATTGTTTGCTTTGATTTTTTTCTTTTTATATTACTCAACTTGACTAACCCAACCTAGCCAAATATTAATTGAGTGGGTTGGTTATTAAACTTTGGGTTGATACGTAGATTAAATTTAAAATCAGCCTATCGAATTTTGATTGGGTGGCTTGAAATTTAAAAAAAAAAAAAAACCTGATATTCACTCTTAGCTTAAAGTTTGTTATTTGAGACTTACTCACCCTAGCTTAAAGTTTGTTATTTGAGACTTACTTATAATTTATGAATATAATTTAAGAGTGTAGCTCTTTTATAGTGGTACAAATCAAAGTTAATACTTCTGTAAATTTAATTATGATATAAAATGGAGTTTAAATTATATATGTCAATATGGTCCCCTTGTTAGCTTCATAATTCTCTATGATGAATTAATAGAATTTTCTAGAACAATTTTTAACTCTTAATACTAGTAGAAATCATAACCATTGGAACTTAAATTATATATTATTTATGTCAATATGGTCCTCTTGCTAGATTTATAATTATCTAGAAATGTGTTTAGCAACGCAGTTAGAACTAAAAGTCATAATGAATTTACTATAGCATATGAGAGCTTTATACTATAGCTTACTTTTACTTTACACTGTAGCAATTCTAACTATGTAGTGGGAATGAGGTTGCCAAGCATACCTCAGGATGAACTAATGGAATTTTCTCAGATGATTTTCAATCTCTTGATATTGGTAGAAATTATAATTAGGGCCATTAGCTCATATAGTCCTTATCCTTTTGACAAAATTAATGAATTGATCCCTTTTTTATAAAAAGACCAATAATCTTATGTTTTAGATACAAAAGAACTAAACTAACTGATGGCCAATTACTTAAGATGCACATGTGGGCAATTAACAAGGAATTTCAGTAAATGTAAAATGAAAAACAAAAAATAAAATAAAATAGTGTGATGTAACCTATACTAGCTAATCTAAAGATGCCACATAGGCTTGATAGCCCACATTATCAAAAAAAAAAAAAAAAAAATTGCTCCTTCATTATCATCTTCCTCTCGGCAAAATTTGAAGAAACACCTCACCCATAAATTCATTTGGAGAAATAACCTTCTTTTTTTGGGCATAAAAAATGGCTGACATGTCCCATTTGTTCCCTATGTGGCGTCTTTTTATCCTTTTTAGCCCCTCCATGTTGGCATGCTCTTTCTAGATGCAAAGTCCAAAATTTGCCCTAAACTCCCCTACCCTAAATCACAGCCCTCCCTAATTCATTGAGCCTCCCTAATCTATGAAATTTTTTTCTTCCTCAGCGCCCAAGCAGAACCAAACTCTCGCATTCTCTTTCACTGCTCCAAACTTTCCTTAGTTCTTTCTTTCTTCTTCTCCCAACTCTCATGCTCAAACTCTGGTTGTCTATCTTTCATCCCTTCTTCCAGCTCTGTTTTGTTTAAGCATGCCTCTACTTGGACGATTGTCGCCTCTAAACCAGAAGGCCGCGGGCATCAGTGCTAGCGATCGTTGACCTCTGTTCTCCTGTTTTGTTCACATCGTTAGATGTAGCAAGCCTTGACTAATGACCCAATAAAGGTAACCCACAGATAATTTAACCCTTAGATTCTCATCAACTTAATTCAATATGCTCACGCGTTTTCCCACATCAACTTATTGTTATTTTTTTAATGATATTTGTATTTACAATATATATTTATCCGCAGCAATAAATGGTTGACGAATAAATGAAATTTCATTTTTAGTCTCAAATCAAATCAAAAGAAAATGAGTGTTTTATATGTGATTGTTTTTATTTTAGCTTGGAAATTGGGTTAACATTGCATTGCATGCATTGGATAAGCAAGCAAAAGAGAAAGTTAAAATGGGAAATCAAAACAAAAACAAAACATTGGAAAACAACTTTCACAACACACAAACCAAAAAGAAAAATAGAGGCAAAGCAGCTAACCTCTATCTTTGCGCGACCAACACAAATATTTTATTTAGGTATAAATACTACGTGTGTTATATAAATCTCTCTGGTTGGTTTTTTAAAAATAAATAAAGGCATTCCATTGATAGATTAAATTTTCTAAAACACCCCGTAATGTTCATAGTGTTTTTAATTCTTGAAATTGTGAACTATAATGGAAGGGTAATGGAAGTATGAATTTGTTCCCCCTTTTTTTGGTTGAAAAACAGAGAAACGCCCATCTTGATGGGCTTGGGATCGTCTGTTGTGTGGTCAATATGGGGTCTGAAAAAGTTCTAAATATGGATACCCTTGTGTCGACCGATATCAACCCTTATTGCTATAAATGTAGAATGGGGTCGATATGAGGTCTCATCAACCCATATCGATCCAAGCACCCTTATTTTTTTGCACATAATCTAGTAATCTGTAAATCCTATAGTTCCCCACATTAGTTTTGGGTCTGTTTGTGGAATGAATTTTTTAGAAGCTAAATATATATTCAATGGTTAATTAGTAACAAAGAGTGGTTTATTCTTAGTCATTACATTAACATGAAAGATACATGAAGCGTGTCCCAATCATGATTATGGTAGGAGGTGCATATAAACTTCCACATTAGTCATTTTCTTGCCCTTCAATAATAACATGAATTTCGAGCAAAATGACAGAAAAAGTCCATCCATAAAGTGACTGTATGTTGGATCCTTTCTAAATCAACCCAATCCACCAGCATATCCATACGTTTTGTCCCCACCTGTCTAGTCATCTAGGTTGAAAGCAAATTCAAATGACTTAATTAAGCAGACTTTTTAATTAGTTAATGGGTATATAAAATTGTGACTAGACAAAGGTATAAAATGTTAAGTATTTCTAATAATCAACAAGGGAATATGAATCTTAGACTTTTCCATGCTCACAAAGTTTGAGTATGAAACATAACAAAGAAAAACCATTGAAGTGTTTTAGATTACCTAATGTTGTTTTAAGGTTAATGTAATAATGTATTAAGATGACCATCTCTTTCTGATATGCAAGGAATAGGGTTGTTTGCCACTACACTGGCCTTAACTGCAAGATATTTCATGCCTAATTTAACTAATGCTTGCTCTTGATTTAACTAATGCTAGCTTATTTTAAATGTGTTACAAATTCTACTAGACACAGTGTTGAGAACTAAGGAGCACTATGATTGCAGAGTGTCGAAGAAATCAAAATATGAGTATTATGCAAAGTTCATTATAAACCATATGGACCCAAATGATCTGCAGTGGTTCAGAGGCACCCAATTTGGCCATGTATTGGACATGGCCAAAAGTTTTCAATACTCTAGCCAATTGTTGTGGTCATTGGTGTCGCGGATGGCAATAGTGAACTCTAAGAATGAATTTTAGATGGTGGTTAATCCATGAGAAGAGAAATAGCGTTGGGGTTTGAGCAATTGAAACAACATATTTCTGACCAATTATTTCTGACCAATTCAAACATTGTTCAGAAATTAAGCTGTCAATGGGACATCAAGAGCGTCATTACAGTGAGGGTTATGATAGGTTTTCTACGCCTCAACCACGCACTCCACCCTGCATGAAGAAGGATTGTCACATTTATCTCCCTCACCTCGCACTACGGCTCAGCCCCACACTACGCCTTTGCCTGAAGATGAATCACCTTTTGTTTCCTCACCTTGCACTACTCCTATACCTGAAGCTAGATCACCACATTTATCAAGCTCACCCAAGGAAGCTTCGCCCCAACCTCGCAATACGACCATGCCTGAAGATGAATCACCATTTGTTCCTTCCTCGCCTAGTAGAACACCCTCGCCTCGCTCACCTCCTCCTACAAATTGTACTGATATAGTAGTATACGATGAAGAACCATAGCCACTACAAATACAAAGACTGCAGAGGATCAGAAAAAGATCACAATATATGCAAACTCTATATATTGATCCTATAAGAAAATGATTATAGTTTTGTCATAATTATAAAAAAACAATGTAATTGTTTGGATTATGTTTGTAGGTTTTTTAGTTTTCTGGATTATGTTTGCAGGTTTTGTAGTTGTCTAGATTATGTTTGTAAGTTTTGTAGTTGTCTGAATTTTGTTTGCAGGTTTTGGATATTGTTTAATATAAGTTGTTATGCTGTCAAATTTTTTTTTGGAAAAAAAAAAAAGCAACTTTTCCTATATTTTGTGCATTTGGTTATGGAGAACTGACAAACTTTGTGAACTAATATTGCAAAATGAAAGTACCGATTTTTGTTAAGAAGTGTTTATTTGTAAGCTAATATTTTTTGGTTATGAAGAATCGACACACTCTGCATAATGAAAAGATCAGTTGTGCCATTTAATGGACCCCCAGCCTAAAATTTTGACAATATCCCTTACAAATTCAAAAAAATTGAATTAAAAAAAGAGGTCGATGTAAGGTCGATACGGGATCGATATGAGGTCTACATATGTAGACCCTATGTCGAACCTCTATCAACCTATATCAACCCCATATAATTCAAATAGACCCCAATGTATCCGTCTTCACATGGCATCTAATCTATGTCGAACATGCGATAAGTACAAGTTCTTAATCTAATGTTCATAGCTGCAGAAGGCTCTCCACCTTCAACGTTGTACTTATCAATATTGAGCTTGTTGTGGAATAAAAGTACTGATTTTTGTTAATAAGTGTTTATTTGTTAACTAATATATTTTGGTTATGGAGAATTGACACACTTTGCATTTCAATTTGTCGTAGTGCCATGGCACTCCAATTCCAGCGCTGCGGCGCTGCTTCTATGCCAATTCAACTAGGCATGCATTCATGCGCTGCGGTCTCCTTTTGGGCGTCACGATGCTAGCAGTTGACAACCAAGACAATGTTTTATTGTGTTTTCTTCCGATTTTCTTGCTTGATCTTGTGCTCTTGCTCCTTTTTCTTCCCTTTATCTTCAATCTACATAAATTGAGGCAAACATTTATAAATATGGCCATTTTAAGTGATTTTTCTCAAGAACTTAGCACCATTCAAAAAATTTGAAATAAAAAAAGGGGTCGATGTGAAGTCGATATAGGGTCGATATGAGGTCTACATATGTAGACCTTATGTTGAAACTCTATAGATCGACCTCATATAATTCAAATAGACCCTAATGTATTGTCTTCACATGGCATTTGATCTATGTCGAACATGCGACAAGTACAAGTTCTCAATCTAATGTTCATAGCTGTAGAAACCTCTCCACCTACAGCGTGGTACTTATCAATATTGAGCTTGTTGTAGAAAGAAGGTACTAATTTTTGTTAATAAGTGTTTGTTTATAAACTAACACATTTTGGTAATGGAGAATTGATACACTTTGCATAATGAAAAGATCAGTTGGGCCATTTGATGTGCCCTAGCCTAAAATTTTGACAATATCCCTTACAAATTCAAAAAATATTAAAAAAAAGAGGTCGATGTGAGGTCGATATGTTGTCAATATAAGATATGCATATGTAGACCCTACATCGAACATGTATCGACCCATATCGTCCTCATATAATTCAAATAGAAAAACTATAATTGTGTAGACCTTATGTTGACCCTGTATTTGTGGCATCCGGCGCAGGTGTACTCCCTCAAGTCTCCATAAGACCTACCTTACGGGGCCCTTAGACTTATGGCTCTTATTGGTAGACCATCCCCGTGCCGCTCACTCATCCGTATTTTCCCCTCTAGGGTCCTCTAACCCCTCAGGGTTTTTCTTTCGCGTCCCTCGGGTTCGAACCTCAAACCTCCCTTAAGAGGTTCTTATTTCCATCTCGAGTACCAATTGAGCTAGTTATTCAAGATGGAAATAAGAACCTCTTAAGGGAGGTTTGAGGTTCAAACCCGAAGGACGCGAAAGAAAAACCCTGAGGGGCCAGAAGGCCCTAGAGGGGATAGTACGGATGAGTGGGAGCACAGGGATGGTCTTCCAATAAGAGCCATAAGTCCAGGTGCCCCGCAAGGTGGGTCCTATGGAGGCTTGAGGGAGTACGCTTGGGCCGGACGCCACAGTATTGACCCATATCGACCCAAGCTTTTGAGTGAGTCCGGCTTGACGTCTCCATCTAAAATGTTATATTTGTTCTTTTTTTAATCTCATGTGTTAACTCTCATCATCGTAATGGGTTGAATATTAAAGAAGAGGAAGATAATGTTCTTTTAAAAATGTTCCTTCTTATGCAATGATTCTTAAACATGGAACAAGCAGAGAAATCCCAAATGCATATTTTTTCTTAAAATATGATAATTGTATAATTATGTACAATCAAGTGAATTTTTGTTGAAAAAGACTCCAAGGTCTACATGGTTCTGCATGGAATTGACATGGGCTCTGCATCCATGCCCCACATGGGTCTACATGGTATCTACATGGGGTCTATATATGTTGACCCAAGTAGATACCATGTAGACCCTATATCGACCCCTTTATACATACAATTTCATTATAAGGAGGTCGATACCATATACACCCCATATCCACCATGTTCTTTTGCACTTGTACATCTCCCCATATTGACCCTGTTCTTTTGTTCTTGTACATCTCATTCAACAACATTATAAGGAGGTCGATACCATTAGACCCCATATCGAGCCTGTTCTTTTGTACTTTTACATCTCATTCAACAGCATTATAAAGAGGTCGATTCCATGTAGACCCCATATCGACCCTCTTTAATTTTTAAGTTTTGTAAATTCTAGCAGCGTAACGACTTAATTTAATCAAAATGTAAAGTGTATAGAACAATATGGAACAAGACAATAATAACATTAAATAGAACAATTAACAATTAATTCATTGAAAACATAAAAAGTCATTATCTCTTAGCAACAAACAAAATCAAGAGATTGGCACATTCCTACAAGTCTTTTGATAATGCTTGTATTGTCCGCATCTAACGCGTCTGTTTCTTCTTTGCTTAGTGCTCTTGCCTATACTTGGAATTCTTTTTTGTTTTGACCTACCGCGTCTTCACTTAACTTTAGGCGGTAAAATGTGCCTTTCCCTAACATCATTGGGAATCTCCCATTGGGATGAATTTGGTATAAGATAAATTGTCTCTGCATATGCATTAACCAATGTATCCGTCTTGTAATAATGTGAACATAATTCATAAACGGATGTTTCTTCCTTCCTACAAGTTGCAATTGCAAGTTCACATGGCATCTGATCAACGTCAAACACATGACAAGTACAAGTTCTCAATCTAATGTTCACTGTTGCAAAAACCTCTCCACCTACAACGTGGTACTCATCAATATTGAGTTTGTTGGCTAATAAAAATCCAGCTCTGTCGTACCTGTTATGGAGTATTTTCTCATTCGTCAGTGTCAAAACTGAGGTAGTAACAATGGTGTTGGTCCACCTTTCATTAAACCACATAGATATTTTTCCCAACATATAATCTACCAAGGCAATAACAGGGTAATCTATGACATCTTCGAGCATTCCATTCAATGATTCAGCAAGGTTTGAGGTCATAATATCGCATCTATTTCCTTTAAAATGAGCACGAGACCAGTTCTCAAAGCAAACTTGCTCTTGTAGGTATCTCCCAATGCATGGATAATCCGAACAACAATCCTTGAAAAAGATATCGAACTTATCAATTTGATAAGCATTAGGAGTTTCAAAGAACAATGGTAGAACACAGCTAGAATGGAAGGTAGCATTGATGTTCTGCGCCACATGAAATGTGCAACAGCCATGGCATGCTAACTCATAAACTATCTCAATAGCCTTTTTAATACTTCGATGCTTATCAGATATGAAAACTAAATCTTTGCAATCTTTCACAGCTTCCTTCAGCTTTGAGAAGAACCATGTCCAAGATGCATCATCTTCTTTGTTCACAATCCCCCAAGCGATGGGATAACAACAATGTTCATTGTCTTGAGCAATGGCCACAAATAGCATGCCTTTGCATTTTTCCTTCAGAAACGTTCCATCGACAACTATTACTTTCCTCATGTAAACAAATTCTTGTATACAAGGTCCATGTGTGACAAAAAGATATTTAAACCTTTTAGAATCATCTACCTTAACATGGGTAACAGTGCCGTAGTTTACAAACTTGAGCATATGATAGTGCGATGGAAGAATGGCAAAAATTTCTTCGGTCGTACCCTTTATGAGGTTAATTGCATGCTGACAAGCCATCCAACCTTTATAGTAACTGAAATCCGTTCCAAATTCTCTATGAACATAATTTTGTATTGATTTAGGCTGTGGACCTTGTGGTATACCCACAAATTGACTTTTGATCACTCCCCAATAACAGAGTATAATGCTTGCGTATGCTTTGATGAACATTTTTCTAGTGAACAAGAGTGAATTCCGTAATACTTACGAATAATAAACATGTTTGACAATGACAACTTATATGCCCGAACATGCCACTTACAATTTGGATTCATACACTCCACCATAAGTAAATTTTTGTTTTATTTTTTTGTTAAAAACTCTAACCTTTCTTTTAAAGCTATAACATGAAGTTTTGTCCTTAACTCTCTCTTGCTTTTAAAGTGGTCACCAACTTGTAAATTAGACCCATCATTGAATGTAAAACTATTCAAAGTTGAGGATGATCTAACTTCTCTTTCATTTAAAAATATGACTGGTTGTGGCAGAGACAGTGGACCTATATCGTTAGGAGCTGAGGCATTCTCATTTAATGCTAGATCAACAAAATCACAGTCAAAAACTTCATCATTTGGCATATTTCTCTAAATTTCTTCTTCATTAATAGGAGCCGAGGTAATCTCCTCTCGAACTACAATCTCCTGTTCAACAGAATTCATATCTTCTTCTTTTTTCACCTATACATATAGAGGTATTTTGTTACCACTGTACTTAAGTAACCCCCTAAAAACTGACAAGTCATCATCATTAGTAATTCTAATTGGCTTCGTCTTATCAGAGTGTTTCGACGACGTGTAGGTTGTCTTCAATGACTTATTTCCATGATTAATTCTAGCTTTTTTACAAATCTTGTTAATTAACATGTTGAACTTAAGATTCTCTTCTTCTAACATAATTTTTTTTCATTTCACTTTGCTCCTCACACCACACCCAACAAGTTTCCAACTCCTTCTAATGTCCTCCAACATCGAAATAAATTGGTAACGAAGCTATTTAGTTATGTAACTGCAAAAACATATAAATAATGACGTTTAGGCAAAGCTTTGTTTCTAGTTTAATCAAAAGATACTATTAAAAATTTCAACCTAAACAAAACAAAGAAACATTGCAAGAATAATAACTGAATCAAATACACACATATATACATAGACAATGAATTTAGGTGTGTAAAATGTTCAGCTTTGGGTATGCTGTAATTTGGTAAATATGAGTTAGCATATATACCATTTTTTTTTGTGAACAAAGAAAGTGTATAGAAATATACTAGTGAATAACATACTAATGGAAGTGGCCACACCACTATTGTAAACCTCTTCTCCAGTGAACCACCCTTATGTAGCATAAGTCATGCCAAACCCATCAACACTATATCTAGTTACCATACATATTAGGTGTATCTTCTTTATATCTACCAATCATATTCATATGCACATAGCCATGCATATAGTAAGATTGCATGCCTTGGCCTTTCTAATTGATTTTACCAAATACAGGGTTGACAAAAAAAGTCCTCCATATTTTTGCTAATGAAAGGTGGGGCTATAGCCCATCCATTCCTCCAACCTGATAGACAATAGGCCGAGTAATGTTTTAACTAATCAACAACATTGCCAGGAAGGAAAGAGTGCAATTTGAGGTATTAAACCTGTAACATTAAAGGATTTTGACAAGGAAGATGTGATGATTGTTTGCTCTTACATTCCTGGCAATGAGGGAAAGGAAGTGTGTTTATTCTTGTCAAAGGTTATGGGCTCGTATACCTAAAGAAAAATCAGAAGGGAGGAAAAAAAAGGTTTTAGGATAGAGTCCAAAGCATTAAGACAAAGAGCTTGTAATTGAAATTTGAGTCTTGACTTCTTACCTCGTCTATTATAGCAAAGCTATTCTGGGTGCGGCATTCTTTGGCTATAAGCTCAAGTTCATCTTTAGTGAAAACTTTTTTGGTTGGATTCTAAGGACTACAAAATTTTGTTAGTTTATTTCCAACTTTTAAGCAATAGGCTGATCAAACAATGTGAAATTTTTCTTTTCAAATTCATCATAATCACACCACTACTGATCATTTTCCTAATACTAAGGACATTTGTAATTCATTTTGGAAGTTTCTAACCTGTTCAACATGTTAGGGAAAAAATTACCATAATTTATTCAACAGGACCCTAATTTGACATTCAATATGTAAAACAACTACAAGTTGTACATTGTTGTGCAGAAGCTACAACCATATATATAAAAAAAATGGTGCATACACTGTAGAGAACTAAAATCAAATAATTTCTGTATTGTTTTACCAGTAGGTGTTCTTAAGCGATCTGAATTGCCAAACATATAGGACATGACCACAATATGGCACCTACTGATATAATTTTGATCATCTTCCGCTAAATCAAATCCAATACTTGGAGATCCTTTTAGGACCTTTAATAAAGCCACAATTTATTTTTTGATCGTGAGAAGAGAATAAATTTTCTCTTTCCTGCATTCTCTGATGCCCAACAAATCTAGCTTCCCAAGGCTCTACGCCATCAGGCTTGTCCTCTATCTTGGTATACTGCAAGCTAAATCTTACAAATTTCTAACTTTCCAGAGGCTCTACAAGTTGTGATGTAGAGTTTAAAAATTTTATCTTGCAAGAACCTAAAGAATTTGAATATGACATATCAGGCACATAGAAATGAATAAGAACCAGATTAAATATCCAGAATCACTATAAACGAACAAATGGACAACTAGAAAAATGAATAATGCATGCCAAAAACACTTATTTTTCAATACTTCAAGAACAAAGAAAATCATAATCTAGCAGAATCATCAAAAGAGTGACTTTTAAAATTTTTTTTGACCAAGTAATTTTTTTTGTCAAGGAAACCTGGTCAAAATTCTCTTTCATAAACCTTCTACTAAATTCACATGCTATCAACATCCATTATAGTACAAATTGTTTCAATTTAACAAAAGGAACCAATAACGAATACGAGTAAATCAATGAAATTAAAAAAAAAAAAAACCAATGTTCAATGGAGATGAGCTACCATAGATTTAACTCATGTGTTTGGATTTGGAACTAAAGAAGAAGAAGAAGAAGACAGGCTATAAAGCAACAAAACAAAAAAATCAGAAACAAAAAAGTCAGAACCAAAGAAATTCATAAAACATTCTCTAATTAATTGATATTTTAAGTATATCAATACAATTAAAAAAAAAACCTCATGTATATCAATGGAGATGAGCTACTATGGATTTAATCCGTGTCCCTATGTTTGCATTTGGGACTGAAGAGAAGAAGAAGAAGAAGACAGACAAAAGAAGAAGACGGAGAAGAAGAAGAATGATTACTCTTCTCAGGGGCCTAAATCATGAATTGAAGAAGAAAACCTGAGCTTGGAGATGAGTGGAAGGAGAAAATGGGGGAATTTTGAATTAGGGCTTTAGGGATTCAGGTTCTTTTTTTTTTTTTTCCTATTTTTTCATTCAATTTTGGTTGCTGAGGTGGCTTGGAACTACCTTAAGATCCCCAAGAAACTTGGGAGCCACATTTCTTCTTTTAAAGCATCACTAGCATATAACCTCTAGTCATTCTCAAGTACTTGAAAATATGAAGTACTGCAAACCAATGATTCAGTCTTGGATCTGACTAAAATTGACTTACTATCCTGACCGCATAATATATGTCAAGTCATCTACAAAGTATAACATAGATGAGACTTGTTAGACATGTATGCCCTAAGGATTAAAAATGTAATATGTTTTTTGAAACATTTTTATCAATAAAGAATTTATTTATATACCAAATTGTTGTTCTCTTTACGTTCATATTTGTTAAATGTATGATAAGTAAACAAAAGTTTGAAACTGTTGGTTTAAGCCTTTAGAATCAAGCATATGATGGATACATTATGCAAAAGATATGATTCTAAAGGTGATAGTCTAAATCATAAGATCTGCAATCGAGGGAATAAAGTTGGGCGCTTTATTCATGTAAAGATTGTTTTGTTGTCTATATCCTTAATGGGAGATGGTTTGTCTTGGCCATCAGACTTGGACTCTGCGAATAAAAACATTGGTGCATTTTCATAGGTGACAATGCATTGGTTCGGGACATAAAGTGGAATTGATTTAGATTAATAATTCTGTCTCAGTAAATCAATTCACTCTAGACAATCATATGTGTTGTATCTTAATCCTGAGATGAATAATGGGTCCATTATCTTGGCTTATATCTTTTGATGTACCAAAGGGTGACATCTATATTTTATGATGATACGCATACCGGTATGTTAGAGACATGACTCTTGATAGCGTAGACTTGTTACTCATAGATATGGAATCCATAGCTCCTCTTTAGGATTCGTTAATATCCTCTTATATGTGTTATCCTATAATTGAAAAACTAGAACGCTCAACCATTTGGATACATAGGTGTAACCGAATGGTATACTGTCTTTAGATGGTAAGTTTTTCGATAGTGAGATAATAGAATGTAAGATAAAAATAATTAAGAAGGTAAGACAAAATTTATCCTTAAGCCGATTATGGATAATTCTATGGGGATACAATACACTATGATATGTCATGGAGACTTAGCTATTCGAGCTTTGTAATTTTATATAGTTCGAGAGTGCAGTTCTAAGCTTTTAATAGAGTAGTGTTAGAGTTGATAATTATGAAGTGTATATATGAGATATTGGGTTTTAAAATTATTAGGAGCTTGAACTATATAGCTCCATCAGGTCCTTTTTGCTAGCTCATAATAAATCATGTAACGATACGACGTGCTTTTTCAATAAATTGATGACTTATGTTAAATTATCAGATTGGCTAAAATTCAATAGGATTAGAAATTCATGTTTGTTTATTACTTGAATTAATTTTATGAAAAATTAATTCAAGATAAACTTGTTGAATTATCATGAATATTTATTTTATTAGAGATTATCTAGATATAACTGTTTTAATTAGATAACTTTTTTATTAGATTATTTGAATTATAACTGAGGTACTATCCTAAGAATCTCGAGTGGAAAATAAAATATTTGTAGGGATCATTATTGTTACTTTTGCAGGCCGATCTTACAGTTCGACCTGTCGATGGAGTAAGCTCAGCAGGTCGATCTGCCAGTTCGGCCTATTGATCGAATGATTTTTGATCACATGTTTTTAGACATGATTTTTATCAAATATTGATCCTTATTCGAGTTTTTGAGGCCTTATTGGATAAGGGCTAACTCCTGGGCCCAACCTCTATAAACAGGGAGTGAGACTCACAAGTTATTAAGATTAGTTGAGGAATTAAGATTGAGCACTCTAGTTTGTGAGTCTTTGAAACTCCCTGAGAGCTATTATTTATAAATCACGAACCTTAGATCTAGGTTTCCTCAATTGGTTAGAAGGAGAGTCATTGGGAAGAGCTGTACGACATGCACCCACACACATTCTGATCGTGGATAAAGAATAGCAAAGAAGACTAGTTAGTTGAGGCTCTTTTGGAACGCCCTTCTCTTCACAAATTGTAGGGGCTCTTCAGCAAATAAGGTTAACAAGATCTAGTTAATTTATGCATATAGTGTGTCAAACTTATGTTTTGGAGAATACTCTAGTATAAAAAATTTTTAAATTTTTGCTACGTGCTATTTTTCCTACAAGCCTACCCACTGCCGAAGCAAAAGGCACCTTCTTCATGTGTTCTCTTTCCTCATTAGTCTATGGACTGTACCTTTTAGAAAGAGTAATTCCATACCTAGATGGTAACTTATTGTTCTTAGAATTTTGCATTGCAAACTTCTCAAGAATCTTATCTATATATGAAGCTTAGGATAAA
>CAMOHE010036322.1:0-12166 GCA_946598075.1 Artocarpus hirsutus
AAGCCCGTATAGCTAAGTCTCTATGATATATCATAGTGTATCGTTTCCCCATAGGATTATCCATAATCGGCTTAAGGACAAGTTCTGTCTTACCTTTCCTATTATTTTTATCTTACGTTCCATTATCTCACCATCGAAAAACTTACCATCTAAATACAGTATACCATTTGGTTACACCTATGTATCCAAATGGTTGAGGGCTCCAGTTTTTCAATTACAAGATAACGCATATAAGAGGATATCACTACTCCTAAAGAGGAGCTATGGATTCCATATATATGAATAACAGGTCTACATCATCAAGAGTTATGCCTCCAACGTACCGGCATGCATACCACTATTAAGATATGGGTGTCACCCTTTGGCACATCAAAAGGCACAAGTCAAGATAACGGGCCCACTAGTCATCTCAGGATTAAGATACAATACAAATGATTGTCTAAAGTGAATCGATTTGCCAAGATAGAATTATTAATCCAAATCAATTCATTTTATGTCTCGATCCAACACATCGTCACCTAGGACAACATGCCAATGTTTCTATTCACGGAGTCCACCTCCGATGGTTAAGACAAACCATCTCCCAATAGGGATATAGACAACATAACAATCTTTACATGAATAAAGTACCCAACTTTATTCTCTCGATTACGGATCTTATGATTTAGGCTGTCACCTTAAGAATCGTGTCTTCCGCATAATCTGTCCATCATATGCCCAATTCTTAAAGGTTTAGACCGACAGTCTCAGTCTATTGTTTGCTTATCATACATTCAACAAATATGAACATAAAGAGGACAAGATTTGGTATATATAAATAATAAATGAATTCTTTATTGATAAAAATGTCTTCAAAAACTCATTATATTTTTACTCCTTAGGGCATACATGTCTAACAAGGTCTACCAAGACACGGTCCAAGATGTTGTCAGCTATGCAATTCAAGAAGGGCTTAAGGAAGGAGGAGGATAGCTACTTAGCTATTCTTAAGGAGTATGACGATGAAGAATCATTTACTTAATCCACTGTGCCAAAGGATGTACGGGATGTTCTTGATAAATTCAAGGATGTCATGCCTGAGTAATTGCCTAAACAATTACCACCAAGGCGAGAGGTGGATCATCAAATTGAGTTGGACCCAGGAACAAAACCACTAGCCATGAGCCTGTATCAGATGGCACCACCAAAATTAGCTCGAGCTTACTTGAGCAAGGCATTAAAGAGGATGAAGAAATGGGCAGACAAGAAAAAGAGGATGCTAGAGTTCGAGGAAGGAGACTTTGTCATAGTGAAATTACTTCCCCAACAATTCAAGTCCTTAAGGAAGGTCCACAAGGACTTAGTGAGGAGATATAAAGGACCCTTCCTTATTATTCGGCATGTTGGTAAGGTATCCTACCAACTCCAATTACCCCCAAAGCTCAAGATTCATCTAGTATTTCATGTTAGTCTCCTAAAACCATATCATGAGGATATAGAAGATCCTACAAAAGGGGAGTTAAAGCATGCCCTAACTACTATAGTGACTTCATTTGATAAAGAAGTCGAAAGCATACTCACTGCTAGGCTAATTTGAAGATGAGGCATATCAAACTATCGAGAGTATTTAGTTAAATGGAAGAACATGCCAGAGAACGAAGCTAGCTAGGAGCATGAAGATGCACTTTGGCAATTCAAGGATATAATCTAGCAGTTTCAAGAAGAAGGTGCGATGAGGGCGTCGCAAGCTTAGGTAGGGGAGAATGTCATAAGCCGTACAATTTTTGCCCTATCCTAACATTGGAGGCTCACGAAGACCCTAGGATTCTCTAGAGTATTCTCTAAGTTCTCTAGAGTATTCTCTAAGTGTTGGAATAAATTACAATACTCTAGAAGATCCTAGAAAAATCAAGGCAATGAGGTAGAGTCATGGAGTTTTTAGAATGTTCCGCAACATTCTAAAAGCTTCCATGACATTCTAGGAGGTTCTATAATATTCTAGAAGATTCTACATGGGTCTAGAATACTCAAGAAACATCTAGAACTCTCTCGAAGATTCTAAAACTCTTTAGAAGACCCTAGAGAACTCTAGAGCTTTTTAAAACACTTGAGATACATGTAACATACTAGGGTGTTGTAAAATACTCTAGAATATGCTAGGTCATGTATGTAATAGGAAACATGCTAGAATGTTTTAGGATAACTTATATTCTATAGAAACCTAGAACTTTCCTTAGAAGGCCAATGACCTATAAATAGGGGAAGACGCCCTTATTTGTAATCAATCTCCTAAAGTTTGCAAAGTTTCCATACTCTAATAGAAGCTTACTTTGTATTTCATATCCTTAGTTTTCTCTTAAGTATTCTTACTTAACCATCATCATTCTTGCCTTGTCTTGTGAGTTTGGGAGAATTCAAGGCTGACTTAGCATCGGGATTGCTAAGGCCGCACGATTGTGTTGTGGAAAAAGTAAGGCCGTGACATTGAGCTCCCTTTATCATTCCAAAGCTTTAGTGTGCAACAATTAGCTCCACTGTTTGTTAAGTTAGTTAATCTTGGTTGTATACTAAAGTGGTATTAGAGACAGGCCTTATTCCCCTGGTTTGAAGTTTGCTAAAGGTGGTGAACAACATCATTGCTTTGACGACGACCGTGAGAATCTTACAACCCAAGCTTCCATTCGAGAGTGAGAGTGACCCCAACTTATGTATTTTATTCGTTTTTGGTGATTTAATAGCTTTTTTATTATGTTTTTATGTTTATTTTAGTTTTAATAAAATCTAGTTAATTGTGTCTTTTTGTCATATTTTATTTTACTTTTCTTTTCTTTAGTTTATTTTATTTTTATTTGTTTAGTTTTGTTGTTGTTGTTACTATTATTATTAGTTTTATTTGTATTTTTATTTTATTTTAATTATTTTGGTAGGTTAAAGAAGCATTTTTGAGCTTTAAATTAACAAAAATCTATGCCTTTGTGCCAAAAGACCTTACAGTCATGCCATCACAGAATGTTGGGCCCCTACACTAGGTAATCCTACGGCCACGTGAGTTTGGCATTAGTTTTGTTGAAAATAGAAGCATTCTTCCTTGCCATTTGGTTCTCATGGCCATGCATGCCACTTTTGCCCTAGTGTCAGAATTTTGAAGGCGCACGGCCATACAACTTGCTTTTCTCCCCCGCATTACATTTAGACCAAAATGGGAGCTAATTTTGAGACTAATTTAAAGAGAGTTTCCCCAAGGGTTATGGAGGCATGTAAATACCCTTCTAGAGTTTTGTGCAGTGAAGCCCTGTTTTTTCGAACTATCACTTAATTTATTTAAATATCATTTCTTAAAGTTAATCTTACTTAGTAAGAAAAATACTGGGTTAATTTTTTTTCTCTACACATCTAAAAATTACTGAGACTTTTGTTGCAACCAAAGTTGAGACAGAGCTCAAAACTTGACTTTAAAATATTCAAAATGTTTTCTAAAACTTATTAAAAAAAATTACTTTCTTAAAAACTTTCTTGAAAGATTTTCTTAAAAATACTACAAACTTTTCCTTTCTGTAGTGGAAAACTGCCATAGTAGTATCCACACTCAACCTTCATATTTGTCCATCAAAACACCAAGCTTTCCAACCAGTTACACTAGTCTCCCGTAGGGCTACCTACAACATGAAGGAACTTTTAATGAGCTTACGCTCAGTAGGTTCAAACATTATCTTACAAAACATTAAAATATTCTTTAAAAAACTTCTCTCTTAAAAACCTTTCTCATAAAATGTTTTCATAAACGTTTTTCATAAATCCTTTTTCATAAATGTTTTTCATAAAACCTTTCTTAATGTTTATCACAAAATGTTACTTCGTAAAAGCATTACTTAAAAGGAATGCAAACAATAACATAATGCGTGATTCTATGTATGCTTAATTATGAACTTTCAATTAAGAGCTTCTTATTATCATTCATAACTTACTTAAACTTCTTATCATCATTTTCATCTTTCCTTTATCTTGTAAACTTAAGTGTTCATAATAACATCATCAATCATGAGAACATAAGCATATGCTTCATTTATGGAAAACTTAAGACCATCGATCAACAATGTCATAACTTTAATATAACTTGTATACCTCATATCAAGGAAGTTGAACACACACTCATCATCTTTGCTTTACTTTCTTGTTAACTTTAGTCAGTATATCAAATGCTAACATATCATATGCTATGCATAGCAAATACATATCAAATGCTAACATATCATATGCTATGCATAGCAAATACAAACATGTTGCAAAACACGACTTGATCTTTAAAATGTTATGTATAACAAATGCAAACATACTTTAAACATAACAATTGCAAATATATTGCAAGTCTTGGCTTGAAATTTATTACCTTATGTATAACAAATGCAAAAATAAAACATATTTAAAGCATTTGAAATTCATTTTCTTTGTGCTGTAGGTGAGGTTTGAAACTTACCCGGATAACGCTTTAGCATTCCAACTTTATCCTTTTCCTTACATTAGTCGACTTTATGTCCTATTCAAATGACACCCAACTAAACGTCTCTTAGTTAAATTTGCTGTCTCACTTGATGGTTTGTTACTTTACATATTACAGAACATTTTCTATCTAAGGGTGTTTTACAAATTCGAGAGGTTCGGCTTCGTTTTAGCAGTTTCTTTAAAATTGATAATTTTACCCTTACGGGATTTTTTCGTGAATCTTATAACTTTACTTAAGTTATCATTTTCTACCTTACCATCCCATTACATACAAGTTATGAAAAAATTCCAGCTAAGGGACATTTTTCTAAATTGAGCGTTTCAGTTCTATTTGGTCGTTTTACGAAACAAAATAACCATTTTGTCCTTGACAAGTCTTAGAAAACTTTTGAATCCCATTTTAAGACAAAACTTACATTTCATTGATTCTCATAGCTTTACAAAAAATCAAACATTGATTTCTTTTTGTAAAAATCTATTTTACTAAAACTTTATAGTTTAGACCCGTAATACGAAAATCCTAACGTTTTTGCCCTCAACATACTTCTCATTCCTTATTTTAAAAAGCTTTAAATTATTTGAAGCTTAAAATCTATGGTTACTCATTGCCCATTATAGTGTAGAGAACTAGCACTTCACAATGAAAAAATACAGTTTCATACGGTCTTATGGTATTGGCTCGAAGTATAAAATCTTGACATTTTTGCCCCTAGGACCAAAAACAACTATCCTATGCCAAAACATTCAGTTTTAACAAGGATTAAAATTTACAAATTTCTTTGGTCAAATTCAATACATTTCATAATGTTTTTTTTAACAAAATTTTGTGCTTAAAATCTTGTAAAAATCATAACTTGAAATTGATATAGAATTTTTTGCAAACCATTCATGGTTCCTAACTGTTTCAATGAGATCTACAATTTTTGTGTTTTAACTTTCCTCACAATAATTCATCTTAATGGCGTTCTTGACAAGGCAGAAAAGATATCAATGTGTTTCAGCTTGTTTCGGTAGGAATTCGAGCAGAATTTCTTCACAAAAATGGTCTGACTCAATGTTTCCAATTAATCATGTGTTGAACCCAAAAATTAGTTTGGCCTCTAAAGACGTTAAACATTTAATTCTTTCAAAATGCTCTTAGACACTCTTTTTGCACCTTAATTTATCTTAGCTTGATTTCCTAAGGCTTAATCTCATTTAAACCTTTTCAAACATTTCATCATGCACTTATTACATAAACAAAACATACTATAACATTTTCTTTTCATTCCATTGTTAAAATCATTTCATCAAACACTTGGTTTGCTTAAACTTAGTATTTATGACAAAGTTATCACACTTTGTCTTTTTAATCTTAAACCATAATTTTTCATCTTTCTACCATCATCATATAGAGTCCCTTACATATGCCATAGTCCAAAAAGATTACGAAACATAATCTTAGCTCATAAAAATATCATATTTGCAAGACTCGGGTTTGAGAATTTACCCAAGCTTGTTTCATGCTTTTTGATCCTCTTCTTAGATGCCTTAAACCTTATTAATCCTCCTTGACAATAATCATTATATAATCTATCATAACCCATATCAAAACTTCAAGGAAAAACACTTAAAAACCAAAGAACAAAGCTTGGATTTTTACCTTAAAAGTTGCTTTTCCTTGATCCACAATATTTGAATGTATCTAAAGCAGACTTGGGATTGTTTTCTTGAAAAATATTTGAGGAAAAAGGGAAGTACCTTGCCTAGTTTTCATGGAGGAGGAAATAGGTTCCTTGTGCCTTTCATGGAGCAAAAGTGGTGGAGACAAAAGAAATATCTTTCAACTATTCTCTTAATCACATATAGTCTCACTTTTTGACCAAATTACAATTAAAAAATTGTATTTAAAAGCATGGCCATAAGTGGTTCCTCATAGGGGAAATGTCACAAAATTTCATCTTTAAAGTTGTCACTTTGGTGGGTTTCTACTTAGGTCCTTAATTGCAAAATTACTTAATGTAGGGACTAAATTGCAATTTCAAATAGTTGCTCCCACCACTCATCACAACCAGCCTTCTTGGAAGAGATGTGGAGAAATCTCTATCTTTAAAGTGTCACCAAGTGGACTCCACATCATCCTTTAAATGGTCCAAATTTAGACTAACAGTACTTTTCCTATACAGCCGTATACTTTTTCTATACTGTTATAAACTTACACAATATTTTTTACTCATCCATATCTTCTACACCGTATAATTTCTATACTGCTTAACTTTAAACAGTCTAATTCCTACACTGTATTACTTTTGTAGTTTAATTTCTAAACTGCATAACTTTATCAGTGTAATTCCTTACACTACATTATTTAATATTGTATAATTTTTCATATTTCTATATAGCATTTTCTTTAAATTGTTTTTTTGTCCTAACATTTATTGCGACACAATTTGCAACATTTAAGCTTTCTAACTTATTTTTATATTTCTTCATTTCTTGAATAAGACTATATATGACATGATTTTTAACCTTGAAAATCCTATTTTCTTTTTTTATTTTGGAATTGGTCATAAAAATTTGATTAAAACAATAATCTTTGTGACTCTCTTTATGCTCTTAATATTTTTAACAAATTTTTGAGCATAAACTTAAGCTTACAAAATTTGTACTTAAATTACTTAACATAATCCTTTAATTATCGCATTTAAAATGCACTAAAAATGCTTGGTGTCACATGTGCAAAGGACTTTTGGACTAATTTTAGAGAGGAAGTGGCAGCCCCATTGAAGCTCAAAGGAGGAGGAGAAGAGGAGCTTGAAAATCATCTTTGAGCTCTACATTAGTTTAGTTCTTAACTCTCTCTTTCTTTGAATTTCTTGTAAATTGCTACAGATTTTTTCTTCATATTTTGGTTTGTGCTTTTAGTTTTATTTTGTCATTATGTGTAACTAAATTTCTTAATGTAAAGGGCTATGGACCCAAGTTGATATTGTGTTGGTTTATTGCCATGGATTAGTGCAAGTTAATTTTTATTTTCTGTTTATTTATGTTTCCTTGAATTTAATGCCTTTAATTGACTGACCACCAATTAGTTGATTTTGCATGTAGAATTAATACTTAAAAAAATGAGGGTTTTAAATGTGGGTTTTGTAAATACAATCTAGAAAATTATAGAGTTGGGAGACTTGTAATTTTCTTTGTGGCTAAGTAATAGAACATGTTTAATGAAACCTTAAGAATTGATTTTGAAAAGGGACATTGAAATTAATTATTTTGAGTATTCTTCAATTAATTACTTGGAATGAATATTTTATGCCGATAATTTGGAGAAATTAATTTTTCATTAGTCTAGGCAATTACTAATCATAATTAAGACTTGTGAAATAGTTCCTTTCGACTCATCCATCGTTGTTTAATTTAGTTTACTTTTTTCGTTGATTTTAATTTCCTTAATTCAATTTAATTTTAATTTTAATTTCATATTTTTAATTAAGATTGCCATTAAATTCAAAGTTAAGAGTGCTTAAACCACATAAATAGTTAAATTTTAGTAATTTAATCTTGAGGAAAACGATATTCTACTCTCGCTATATTACTTATGATTGTGTATACTTGCACGTGGCCAAGGAGTCCGATTCAGGAGCAGAAAACGTTCTTCATCGTCATCGTTACTATGATTTATCAAATTTCCCACAACCGTGGGTTGCTCGAGGGAATCATCGTCAATATTAGAATCCGGACCGTCGGATGTCTCACGGATTACGAATGGCATCCTAGAGTTTGACCGGCAGAGGCGTCTTGAAACTTTTATAGACTTGATTCAAGTAGCAGAAAGGTTTTTCAAGTGTGTAAAAGTACCTGAGACCTGAGAGTAAACTTGTCAATTTTTATGGCGTATAAGCTCTGGAGAGGCGCGTCCGCATGGTGGGAACAGCTTCAACACATCCCTTATCGTCAAGGGAAGAGGTCGATTATGACTTGGGAGAAGATGAGGAAGCTTAGGAAGGAGCGGTTTTTGCTAGCCAATTATTGGTTGTGGTTATGATACAGCAGCTGTGTAGTGGGTTGTCGTTTAATTTTTTTTAAAGCTTAAAAGCAGTTGTTGTTTTAGTGCAAATAAGGCTCACCATTTTTTGAGGTTATGTTGTCGTTGGTTGTCGTTGTTCTAGTTTTGTAATGTGCTAATTTTCTCTAAAGAGCCTAGTCGTTTTACTCCATTAGTTTTGATTAAATACGCATTGTCGTGGACCAGCTAAGAGCTGAGTTTTGAGTCTTAAGCCTACAGTTAGGAATTAGGAGGCAGATTATTATGTCTTATTTTATTAAACCCGAGCTTGAGTTCCCTTTATTAATCCAAAGTTTCAATGTGCAATGATTAGCTCCAATACCTGTTAAGTTAACCAACCTTGGTTCTACACCAGGTTACTTCTGATTGAGTTAATATCTTTCTATTCTTCTTTCTTTCTTTCTTTCTTTCCCCCTCTCTTTCTTTCTTTCTTTTTCTATAGAGTTATGTAAAAGATAAAATAACCTACATTCTACATCATTTAAATGTAAAAATTTAATATAAACTTAGAAGGAAGCTCTTAAGTTTTGTAATAGTATAAAATCCCAACAAGCTTAAAACAACGACCTGATCTATCTAATACAAGATTGGTGACTCAAAAGATAACACTCTTTTACATGGGCATGTAAAGATTAAAATAAGCCCGAGTTATATATATTAAAATAAAACAATAAACATATATTTATAATAATATTGAGTTACTATACCTAACAAGTTAATTTTTTAAGTTCAAGCCTCAAGCCTTTATAATTTTAAATTCTTGTATAATATAGAGATCTTTCTTATGGTTTTTGTTTTCTCTCCCACTCTCTCTTTTTGTTTTTGTTTACAGTTGGATGTTTAATTGGACATGAATAATATAGCAAAGATAAAATACATATCTTTCCGTTAAAATGACATGTCATTTCACCCCTAAAATTACACATAGTTAAATACAAAGTCAACCACATTGTTTTCATGAAATCAACCAAATAGCCTATTTATTAAAAAATGATGAATTGCTCCAGTAGTCCCAACCTTTCATGTAGGTGAATATTTGGTCCCCAACCTTTTATTTTTGATTTATTAGTCTATAACCTTTGATTTTAGTTACAAAGAGATCAATTTGACTGTCAAACAGTTAATTTTGGACTAAAAAGGTGACAAACTAGTCTCTAAAGTTATCAAAAAAGTGACAAAATGATCCCAAAAATTAACCATTGAATTAGTCTTTCAGCAAGTAAAATGAAAGATTGTAGACTGATAAATCAAAAATAAAAAGTTGGGGACTAAAATGTTACTTTTGTATAAGGTTGGGAACTAACAGTAATTTACCCCAAAAAAATAAATTGTCTTTCTCTGAAATGTTGTTTATTCTGTAGATTCACATGACATGTTAGTATTCCCTCAAAAGACTTCCGACTTAAATATGAAAGCAAAGTCAGAGCAGATCTGTCGACAACGTGTCAAAATATTACGTGGCGCCTTCAGTGTCGACCGACCACTAACTTTTCATACTTCCTTTAACCAAAAAAAAAAAAAAAAAAAAAAGAAATGAGACCACCATTTTTTCCCCCAAAATGAATAAGACCACCATGGTTACAACCACAAACACGTATATGTTAGGACGTTATGATACGGGACACCCAATTGTAACTGAAGTAGAAACTACAAAAATGAGAGTTTTGTGCGGAAAAATTCTCCAAATAAATTGAGACAAAATGATAGGCAAACTATAGAAGGATTTCACTAACAGCAAAAGGATACAACAATTTCTCTTTAAAATAAAGAGAGCATAAATGACAACACCTTCTCTCTTACAATAGGAGAAAACACTCTTTCTAACAAAGGAAAAACACAAGTATTTAGGAGAAATCCCTCAAAATTTTTTTTCTCCAAATCTCTTACACTTTCTCTATATTATTATGCATTCAAATGTTCAGAATGGGACCACATGTCATATCATGAAGTCCATCATATTTATAGGACTTCATAGGCGGTGGTTCTTAGGTAGTGAAAGAAAGAAATACAGCTATACATGAGTTGTAGAGAATTCTAACCATCTATGACCTATTCAATGGCTTAATTAAGAAGCAAAATTGCTTCTTATCTCATTGTTTACTGGGCTTTGGCCCAAAAGTGGCTTTGCCACCACATTTCTTCCACTTAAAGTCACTTTTGCAATCCTTCTATCCTTCTACTTGCCATTTCCATGCCATTTATGTTTCTACTAGGCCAATAGAGGATCGACACCATATAAACTTGACATTGTTAACTGGCTTTGTTAAAATACTAGGTGTTCTTTAGTATGGATTTTTTGTATATCCACACTTCCTTTTTCCACCTTCTCACAAATGAAGTGATATTGAACTCGTATATGCTTTGTCTTTGAGTGAAATGCTGGATTCTTTGCTAAGTGCAAAGCACTTTGACTATCACAAAATAGAGGAATCTTCTCTTGTTTTTGTCCAAGCTCCTCCAATAGCCTTTGCAACTAGATTGCCTCTTTGCTAACTTTTGTAGCTGCAACATATTTTACCTCCATCGTTGAAGTAGCCATGATAGACTGTAATTTCAAAATCCAACGTACAGCTCCTCCGGTAAGAGTAAACACATAACCTGTGGTGGACTTGCTCTAGTCAAGATCACCTGCATAATCTGAATCAACATAGCCTCTGATAGTAAAGTCAAATCCTCCATAACATAAGGCAGCATTTGAGCTACCCTTGACATATCTCAAGATCCTCTTCACAATACTTCAATGCTCTTTTCCAGGATTAGCCATGTATCGACTAACTGCTCTTATTGCTTGTGCAATGTCTGGTCTTCTGTAACGCCCCCTCACGGGACGTCACAGTTACCGTTTCATAACATCTATTATACGCACACACCCGCACTGAGCTCCTCCATCCTCATACCTAACTCCTGTTACTAGCTGCAATATGAGAAACATCTAGTAAGCATAATGCTTAGTAAGTACACCTTAACTCTCACAAAACATTTTCATCAAATAACAATGTTTTAATACAATAAGCTCTTCATTAAATAAATATATTTTCTTTTTTAAAATAATATATATAGTAATACTTCAAAATATCATATAATAGTACTTCAAAATATCATATAGTAGGGCCCTGGCGTTGTACCGTCATTGTCATAGCGCGCTAACGACGGAAAGAGTGAGGTAGCGACCATCAAACCAACCGTGACAAAAATGAAGCGACCGCTCACCGGACCCAATCATCACCATCAATCCATCAAATGTACAACGTCTTTTTAAAACATCAAAATAATATAGATAATACATATATAGGTTTTCATAAAAAGGTTTTCATCAAATAGAATAATGAGGTAAAAATAACATCATCTTTCATCGTTTTTCCTCAATTTCCTCATTATTAAAAATCATCATCATAAAACATCTTCATAAAATATCATCAACATCAATCTTTTTAATTTTGAACAATCATATTGCAGGTGAGAGATGTACTTACTTGATCTCTAGACTTACTCAACCTTTAATGGTAGGTGACACAACGATTCGGGTCTTCGGTGTGCTTGCTTCTTTGAAGAGTTCATGCCAAAATTCATATTGACCATAAGTCACTAATAATACTATTAACAACATATAAGCATCTCATACTAACATTAAACATCACCTCA
>CAMOHE010036325.1:0-19674 GCA_946598075.1 Artocarpus hirsutus
TAAATAATGATGGAACATTAAGAAATGGTGAGACGTGAAGAGGGCGGCAGTTACGTCCTTGGGCACGATTACCTTAAAAGGTAAAATAGGGGGAAGGTGATGATGCTTCCTTGGGTCGAAAGTCCCAGAACGCACTGTATAGGAATTGACTTGGTGAAGACTCGGGGCTTGACGTCCCCTCATCGAAATACCCTCGAAATGTTTGGAGGGTGGCCAAGCATGCCCATTTAGGTTTCGATAAGTGGAGTGTTACTTTATGTAATGTAGATACCTAGGAATAATGATGAATTGTAATATTTGTATATATGTATAAGTGTGAAACTTGGTAATGGTGAACTATGGTATCCACGAGATATGATCATAATAAACCTCATAATCTGGTATATGATGTAAATTAACTAACCATGCAATTTTAATATGGTAATGAATAAAACCTTAAGGTAAGTAATGGTTTTCCTTACTGAGCATGTTGTTGCTCATTCCCTTATATTTTCCTCTTTTCAAGACTCACTAAGTGTGAGATGGTTACAAGAAAAACAGTTGAGGAAACTATGTAGTTATATTACGTTGGAATTGCTTCGAATGCAAAAAATGATCTGCATGATAATATAAGCATCAATTGTTACTTTTTATGACTGTATTAAGATTTGTTGAGGGTTGAAATGATGATGATGACA
The DNA here is from genome assembly GCA_946598075.1 of Artocarpus hirsutus. Classification (NCBI taxonomy): domain Eukaryota; kingdom Viridiplantae; phylum Streptophyta; class Magnoliopsida; order Rosales; family Moraceae; genus Artocarpus; species Artocarpus hirsutus. The sequence goes on from CAMOHE010036325.1 coordinate 678, forward strand.
GTTGTATATTATTAAAATTTAAGGTGCTACATTAAACTGTGGTTTATTTATTTGTTTATGTTTTATTTTTATTTTGAGAGTTTCTATTTAAGTCCCGGGTAAATTACTTTGATGTTTTACTTTATTTTTTTATTTTCATTTTATTTATTTAAAAAATGTTAACCCCTATATAGGGGCGTTATAGTTAGTTTCTCAAAGATGGGTAGAGAGCCTAAGTCTAGGAAATTGGAGCTAGTTCATACAGACGTATGGGGACTTTCGACGGTTATTTCTCTTGGTAGTGCAAATTACTATGTGACGTTTATAGATGACTTAAGTAGGAAGGTATGGGTTTACTTTCTGAAAAATAAATCTGATGTCTTTGATGCTTTCAAAAGATGGAGAGCCATGGTGGAGAACGAGACATATTTGAAGGTGAAGTGCTTACAGTCTAACAACAAGGGAGAGTACTTAGATGATGACTTTAAACAGTACAGTGCTGAGAATGGAATAAAGATGAAGAAAACCATTTCAGGGAAACCATAACAGAATGGCGTAGTTGAGAGGATGAATAGGACTCTGAACGAGCGTACTAGAAGCATGAGGTTGCATGCGGGGTTGCCAAAGTTGTTTTGGGCTGAGACAATTAATACAGCAACTCATCTAATCAACAGAAGTCCATCCACACCATTAAAGTTCAAGCTATAGGAAGAAGTCTGAAGCGATAAAAAGGTTGATCTCTCTTACTTGAGAGTATTCGAGTGTGTTTCCTATGTTCTTATTGATCCTGCTGCTAAAAGTAAACTTGATGCAAAGTCAAAGAAGTGTTTTCTTGTTAGTTATGGTGGACTTGAGTTTGGTTATCGTTTCTAGGATGACCAAAATCGAAAGATTATCAAGAGCAAGGTGTGATCTTTAATGAAAGTGTTTTGTATAAGGACGGAGATAACAGTGACTCCAGAAGTTCAGATTCTGAAGGTAAGAAGCTTAAGGTGATTTCATTGAAGGATCTTCCTGAAGTGGAGGTGCAAAATCCAGAGGTTGAAAATCAAGAGAATATAGCTCCAGAAGGAAACCAGAGCACTCATGTCACTCCAATCAGGAGATGTAGCAGGATTGTCAGACCACCACAGAGATACTCCCCTTCTCTACATTACATTTTGTTGACTGACAGAGGTGAACTAGAGAGTTATGATGAAGCCATGTAGGCTCAAGATTTGATTAAGTGGGAGTTAGCCATGAGGGATGAGATGGATTCCTTAATGTCCAATCAGACATGGCAACTGGCAGAGTTATCACAAGGCAAAAAGGCCTTGCATAATAAATGGGTATACTGGAAAAAAGATGAATCTGATGGCAGCAAATAGTACAAGGCAAGGCTGGTGGTAAAAGGCTTTTAGTAAAAAGAAGGCATCGACTTCAATGAGATTTTTTCTCCAGTGGTGAAATTAACCACGATTAGGACAATGCTTGCGCTAGTGGCAAATGAAGACTTGTTCTTGGAATAGTTGGATGTTAAGATGGCCTTTCTCCAAGGTGATTTGGAGGAGGAAATTTACATAAAGCAGCCACAAGGTTTTGAACTACCGGGTAAGAAAAACTTGGTATGCAAACTTCAAAAGAGCTTGTATGGCCTCAAGCAAGCTCCCAGGCAGTGTTATAAGAAGTTTGATGGTTTTATGTGCAACAATGGTTTCTTGAGATGTTAGGGAGATCACTATTGTTATGTGAAGAATTTTGGTGACTTCTTATGTTATATTGTTACTTTATGTCGATGACATACTGATAACAGGAGGTTGCAAACAGGAGATTGACAAGCTAAAGAAAGAGCTGTCTAAGAAGTTTGCAATGAAGGATTTAGGTGCTGCAAAACAAATCCTTGGGATGAGAATAACGAGGAACAATAATGGTATAAAATTATCACAGGAAGAATATGTTGAAAAGGTGCTTAGTAGATTCAATATGAGTAATGCGAAGCCTGTGAGTACTCTTTTGGCCCGTCACTTTGAGTTATCAAAGGAGCAATCACCAACCATGGAGCAAGAACGAGATTACATGGCCAAGGTGCCTTATGTTTCAGTAATAGGCAGTCTTATGTATGCCATGGTTTACACCAGACCAAACATTGCACATGCAGTGGGAGTTGTGAGTAGGTACAAGAGCAATCCAAGCAAGCAGCATTGAGAGGTAGTGAAGTGGATTCTTAGATATCTGAGATGTACTATAGGTTTAGCATTGTGTTTCAAGAAGTTAGACTTGGGACTATATGGTTATGTAGATGCTGATATGGCTAGAGACATTGATGGCAGAAAGAGTACCACCGATGATGTCTACACTTTCGGTGGCATAGCTGTTAGTTGGGTCTCAAAGCTACAAAAGATAGTTGCACTCTCTACAACAGAAGTAGAGTATGTGGCAATGATAGAAACGAGCAAGGAGATAATTTGGTTGCAGTTGTTTTTGGAAGAACTAGGTCACAAACAGGGAAGATGTGTGTTACATAGTGACAGTCAGAGTGCCATTCACTTGGCAAAAAATCCTGTATATCATATTAGGACGAAGCATATACAGTTGTGGTGTCACTTCATCATGTCAGCTTTAGAAGATGGGGTGTTAAACCTTGAGAAGATTCTTGGGAGTCAGAATCTAGCAGATATGCTCATCAAGACAATTCTGATTGAGAAATTAAAGTTGCGCACAACTTCAGTTGGACTTCTCCATGAGGCGTGAGAAGTTGTTGTTGCTGTAGTGGAGACATGGTGATTGATTAGTCTCCAAGTGGGAGATTGTTGAAAAATGAGCCAAATCAACACCTAGCAAAAGAAAAAAGGAAGAGAAAGGAGAGGAAAGGTAGATTTTTGACGCTGCAGCACCGATGGGCAGCAAAGCAGCGCTGGCAAAAGAGTGCCACGACGCTGGCAGGTGAGGGCCGCAGCGTCGGCAAGTGAGCGCCATAGCGCCAAGGTGCTGTGTCATGCAAAATTCAGTGCAAAAGTCATGTTTTAAAGGCCCAAAATAGGAAACTGCCAGGGTTTCTCATTAGTTGCTATTTTTCTTTTCTTTGGGGTATAAATAGACATAAGGTGGTTAGGGTTGTGAGAGTGTGGCGTTATTTTATGTGAGGCATTATTTTGTGAGGTTGAGAGCTTCATTGTTAAGAGAGAGAAAAATCCCGACAAAGGGTGCTAAGTAGAAGAGAGATTTGGAAAACACTATTTGAGAGTGTGTGATAAATTTCTCTTGTAATCTGTAATCTCCTTCATCATAGTAGAATCTGTAGTGGCAGAAACATGATGTGGTTTTGAATTTGGACGAACTTGTATAAAAATTTGGTGTGTTTCTTTTCTTCTTTTTTCTAATTTCTTTTTTGTAATTATTCGTTCTTGCGATCCTTAGAATAAGAGGTGCTTAATTCCCCAAAAATAACTGGGTCTTCAATGTATTATGCAAGTTATTTAGAGTTGTTTTGAGGATTCTACATATTTCAATTTTATTGCTCCTTGCAGTTCCAGCTGTCGCTGCACATACAGACAATGATTTAGCAACGTCAAATTTAAAATTTGTTGTTACTAAAATATGAAGTGTGACATCATAAGTTATACGATGGCAAAAAATACTTTACTTTTCTTTTCTAAAAAAAAGCAAAAGAAAAAGACATTTTAATTTTTAACAACGATGAAGTTTTCATATTTTTAATTAATTAGTCATGATAATGTCGTCGCTAAACATTCTTTACCGGTGAGTTTCAAAGTTTTAACGACGACAAGCTCATGTAGTGCCATTTTCTTTTGGGCGTACAGAGTCCGTGTGCTTTTGTCATGTAATTATCTTAGGGTCTATCTGTAAAGTTTCATGTGTTTTGGATAAAAAATGTCCCAACACATTTTATTAGATAATAACTGGTCGATAGCTAAATTATTAAATGATATTGGGAATCTACTCTCCTGAAATTTCATCCTGAATCTTATGACATTTTCTTCCATTCTTTTTTCTGTTAAATATTAATATATTTTCTTTTACGTCCATATCTAAGTAGGGCCACCAATTATTCAACTGTAAATGTGGCAATGCACATGTTAGAGTCACAATGGGGGCTTTTAGTGCCGTATGATGACAAACAAATGCCGTGGCAATCTGTCTTCCACACTCCTTCCGACATTGAAATGATCCAAATTGTTATCATACATTTCAAGAAGACATATTACGTCAACTACGACCTTGTCAATTAAGATAGGATCTTATAAATGCTGAGGGGGTGTTTGATATATCCTGTTGGGGTCACTTTTTGATTTTTCAAGAACAATATAAATCTCCTATATATTATAAAAACAATAAAAAAATTATTATAATATAAAATTTTTATATGTTGTAAAAAAATAGTTAAACTAACCACTTTATTAAATACCTTAAGAGTATTTGATCTTGACTTTATTATATTTTTTTCTTTTTTTTTTTATTTTCCGCTTAAAATATTTTTTGGTTTTTAGCTTACTTTAAACAGCTAGCTTCCAATGGTGTGTTCCCATAGAAATAAAGAAAAGGGTTCTTTATAGGAGTGACCACGTATTATGTGAGTGTTTTTATGGTGAGGTTACAACTGAAATTTTTGAATCGAAAACTATAACATATTGTGTTATACTATAGCTTATTTTTTTTAATTATTATAACATGTATAAACTTTATATTATAGCAATTAAAAATTTTAGTTAGAACTAATTTTTTCAAACACTTTTGTCGTGTTTAAAAATTAAGTCAGAACTTAAATCTTATAGCATGAAAATACTTTATACTATAGTAAACTAACATATAAAAGCTTTATATTTTAAAAATTAAAATTTATTAGTTTTAACTGTGTTAAAAAAAAAAAATCCATTAATCAAGCAAAGTGACTGCAATTAAGAGCTTGTTGGTTCATTGACAAGTGTAATTAATGATTAGTATTGATTCTTCAGGGCCATCAGTCACTGATTAAAGACTTGGTAATTGTGCTTTCTTACTAAGCATTGAATTAGTCTCTGTCTATTCACCTTTAGTAGAGTTAAAGATTTAAGATGAGATGCTGAATAACTGTTCGACCTTTGCCTTCCTGTCTGTTTGTTCTGTTAATTTACTACCCGCCATCACATGTGAGAAATTAGCAGGCAACTATCTATGTCAATGTCATCATGCACCTCAAAAAGTTTCATTTCTCTTTTTTTCTTTTTTTTTTTTTATCCGTTAAAAAGCATGTTCATTTCACCAATTACAAAAAGCAGAAAAGGTCACATACAGAAGACAAATAACAGAATTTGGTGACAATTATTGAGCCAGTTTTTTCTCAAATCAAACGCTATAATTAAAGGAAAATAAAAATAAAATGAAACAAAATCCTTCATTTCTCCTCTTACAACAGAAAAAAAATCGCAAAAAAAAAAAAAGTAAAAGAGAACCATTGGAGAACAAAGATGAATGGTTGGTATCAATAAATTTCAATCTTTTTTTTTTTTTTTTCAAGATATTGAATTTCTCCATCTTCTAGGAGTCTTTGTGTTCTGCTGATCCGCGGCTGTGGGAAGCTGAGGCCCAATATCATGGTTCCCCAAATTTGTCATCTTGGTGAGTTTGCTCAGCTTTTTCCAACCACTGCTCCAAGCTGAAGCCTGTTTCTGCTTTGACATCTTATCAAACTGTCTCTGCAGATTCTCCATTTCATTCTGGAGCTCAAGATACTTGGCTTTCACAGTCTCAAGCTCAAATTTGAGTGTGTTTATATCCTTTTTAGCAGCCGTCCAACCTTCTTGGAACGACTGTGGTGTTCCTTCGAGAAGGGTTTTCCTATTTGAGAGCATCGGCTGGTAATGCGACTCTCCAGCTTCTTTTAGTGAATTGTTGGCCATTGCATTGCTAATCTTCAGCTGTTCAGAGAAGAGGACTTGCACAACTACTCTCAGTGGAAGGCGCTCGTTCTGTGCTGCATGCATGCAGGCGTCAATGGATAGCTTTTGACAGTCCATCACTCGGCAAAGCCTTTTCCTTTCATGCTCGGAGAGTGTCGGATGTGCCTATTAATTTTGATTTAGACGTGAAAATCCCAACTAAAATATAGCAAGTCATCAACGTTGTCAATAGACCTCCACTGACATTTGAAAGGGAATTTTGAATCTCTCATTGGTTGGTTAATTGTGACGACGAAAAAAGAAATTAACATGGACAAGAAAGAAGTTAAAAACCACCATTTTAAGTGGCAAGTGGATTTGTATGCAGAAGTAGAGTAGAATTATCTAGTGCTTCAGTTATTAAATTTTTTTCCTATTTAATTAAAGGGTATTGGTTAAAAAAATCCATGAATTGAGAAAGTAACTTCTAAGAAGAGGAGTTTACCTTAAGATAGGAATCAATTGCTCTATAAAGTCCATCATCACAGGTTCTTGCTGATTCAGGCAAAGCTTCTGCCAGAACCTGAAACTTAGTGAGAGAGAGGTTTCTATCCCTAGAAACCTCTGTGAGATAACTGTCTACAAGCCTAGCTACTCTCATCTTTGCATTAGGTCCACTACCACCCCTTTGAGATCCATCGTTCATATGTTTGTCAGAGAAAGGTTGTCTGCTTGGACTTGAACTTTCTGTCTGTTCTTGAACCAGAAAATGTTCCAAAAGTCTCTGAACAAGATCAACATCATACATTGTCTCACCTTTATTGTAATTTGGAATCAGAAGATCAGCCAAAGTGGCTTGCTCGAACTGCATTCCCACTCTCTTCTCCAACTCGGTGACCAAAGCCGGGGCCACTTTTAACATGTTTGCCATCCTCAGCAGCCTGAGGAGGAAGCTGCAGGACACACTGTCCTTCTGAGGCGGGTTTATGCTTATCAAGCTCTCGATAATCATCCGTTGATCCTTCGCTTGTACTGTTGGGAGGTCATCTTTTGTCCCCGCTACAATCATGTGGAGCCCGCCTTTCCAAGCCGCAGCAGCACTGCTGCTGCCGCTTGTGTTACTATTGCTGCTGTTCCTCCCTTCATCTGCTACTCCACCCGAACCTTCACTGATCAAACCCGGAAGCCATTTCACTGCATAATGCATGATTGCAGCTCCAATCAACTCAAATCTCATACCCTTAACTTTAATTGCAGTGATTACTCTTACAAAGTGATCAATCCTCAGGATTGAAGCATCTTCAAACCACCAATCAGGAGGAACCTGTTGCTGGCTCCTACTGGGGCTAGAGTCCTTAATGTCATTCCATTTCGGGCTAGAGACTTTCTGTTGCTTTCCAGTGTATGCCCACCTAATCCCTCTTGGATTGGCGCAGGCTTTCCAGGCGATCGACTCACTGCATCTCCGAACAATTTGGAGGTTCTCTGCCCAGGGAGAGAGCTTCTCACAGCTCTTCAACACAACTATGGAGTCTCTCCACGAGGACAAAACCACATAGCTAAGAAAAGCTTCTGTCTTGAAGATAAGATTTCCTTCTTCTAAATCCTCAGTCATTTCTAAGTACTCTGCAGCACATCTGAGGCCTGAGATATTAGCTGCTGTGAGATCAACAGCAATTCCATAGCAGAACTTCGCTGCTAGCTCAAAAGCCTCCGGTCCACCCGGAAGATCATCGAGAACAATCGTGCTTAAGTCTGGGTCACGCGATTCGCATATGATTCTGTTCATCTTTCCACTCCTAGAGAGCAGGGTATACTTACCACAACCAAAAAAAAAAAAAAAAAAAGACAATTGTAGAAACCAAGTCTTCAGAAATAAGAAAGCCTGGACATTAAAAAAAATGAGCATTTAAGGTATAATAATTAGCTACCTTGTGCAAGTGAAAATTAACATCCCCAAGTTGAATTACAAGGTCACTTGGAATGTCAGTGGCAACATACCTTATAACAAAGCAGAAAACACAAGTGACATAATCGCAAGCAAAAAGAATAAAGCAACTTCTCAGTAGAAAAAAAACTTCTTTAACATTTTTTTCATAGTTGATTTTGAAGTTTCAGAATCTCAAAGTGATGGTGCTAATTAGTTCAAACATACCAGTCATGGCCTCGGAGCTCAAACCCATCAGTCTTGACACCATGCCTGCTTGAGCTAAGAACCCCATTGCCGTAATCTCGGTCAGCAGCTGACTCAGTTTCGGATTCCCACATGATTAGACACCAAAATCCAAGGAAACTTTAAGTGGTTTCTTCTTATGTTTTTTTTTTTTTTCTCCCCACAGGAAGGTGGCTCTGAATAAGAGAAAGATCAGGGATAATTAAGCTGAAGAACAGAACAGAACAATAAACTTAACATAAGAGATGTTTATGTCATAAAAAAATAAAAATAAAAATAATAGAACAAAGAAAGAAAGAAAGAAAGAAAAATCCCACATGGGATGCTTGGAATAATCTTAACTGTCGGCTACTCAACAGATTTTCAAGAGCTTATACAGGCTGTGAAGTAATGGGCATAATTGGGCTCTGTCTTCTGGATCATTTCCGAGGATTGTTTATTGGCTTTTTCGGGATTGATTCTAAGAATTTTTTTTATATTTATTCATTTTCTATGAACAGTGGAGTGGATAATCAATACTCTTTTTTCTACTGTTCCTTTTGGCTTTCTGATGAAGCTCTACTGTTAGCATTTCTTTCTTTCTGGGCCTTTTTGTTCTTTCTTGTTTTGGAGGATAATTGCGAAAAAACATTCCTCTGACGGGGAAGACTGAAAAAAAAAAAAAGAAAAAAAAAAATCCTAGCAATAGCAGATTTTTTACTTTTTTATTTTTTTTATTTTTTACGTTTGTTTCACAAAGCAACCCTCTGGTCCCAGGTGCATTCATGCTTTGAATCGAAAGCAGCAATTAAAACGACGGGGTTTTGGACCAGTTATTCCCGATAACAACTAAACTAATGAATCATTGATATATTCCAATGTGGGTCATTGAATGTGTTGGGATTTTAGGTAAAATTCTTATGAGTGGTAATGACATAAATAGTAGATGTACATGTTTTATGCAGTTGTGAGGGACTGTTATAAAAGTAATGAAAATATGGACAATGAAAGTCTTTCATTTGATGGGTGCATCACGCATGCAATGCGTGGAATCAAATAAATACTCGTAAACATCGATTGACTAGAAGTTGTCAAGTCTACTAAAGGATAAATGAGCAACTTCTCAGTTGCAACTCGCTGTCTACTCTCTTCTTATTGTAACAACTTAAATAGAGAATGTCCATTTGTCCATGACCAAATTATGTCATATTGGCTTACTTTTTCTACGTTAGCATGTACTACAATTCAACATGTCCATTGCAATTTTTCTCCAAAATTAATTGTCAAATGACTTACGCCACATCAAAGTTTTTGTGACCTACAAAACTCTTTTACCACCGCATAAATATGTCTTATGTAATTAATTTTTTCTTGTTCTTTTCTCATCTCTAGTCCAAACCCTGACATTTTGCTTTACTGAATAGTGGTCCTTTCTAGAGGATGTCTCTCTCTTTTTTCTTTTATTTTTATTTTTTTAATGTTGAATAAATATATGTCCACTTTGATCTCATTCTATACAGATGATGCATTTGTTTATAACATCTTTTAAACTAGTACTGTTTTCTATACAAGTTTTTTTTTTTTTTTTTTTTTTTTTTTTTTTTTTATTATTATTATGGTGCTTTTGTGCATTCACCTTATTAGATCCGTAACTTCTAAGTGTTAGATCTAGAAGATTCTAGATGTTATGCCCCAAAATACGGAAGGTGATGTGACGAGTTAATTAAGTTAATTAAGTAAAATTATAATTAAACATAAGTTATAGAATTTAATTAATTAATAAATAGTGATAGTTTAAAAACTTTTTAAGTAAGTATTTATAGTAATAAAACGAATAAGATGAAGCAAAAAAAAATGAAATAATTTAATAAAGAAAAGGAAAACATGCGTTGGGTCCCACCGACTCACAACTTGTGTACACATATAGTATCGACAATATTTAAATTACAACCATAGTCCAAAATAGAGAAAGATTAGAATAATATATGCCTTATTTAATTTGTACAAATAACCTACACAGGTCTTCTACTGGTCGTAAGTCCTATCTGTGGACCCTTTATCAATCCTAAGTTGTACTCCACCTAGGGGGAAAGATTTTAAAAACAAATAAAATGTGAGCGAAAGGCTCAGTAGGACTATATTTAAAAATAGATAAATAATTTAAATACAAATTTACTTTTCAAAGAAATAATTAGGAGACAAGTTAAATAAATTCATTTAAATAAGTCTTATTAAAAACAGTTCGTCCAAAAAGTACCTTTTATCTTTCTTGGGCAAACCATAATTACCATCACCAAAGTGGCCCAGTTGGACTTCGAGACCTGCCCTTAAGGTTACGCACTACATGACCCGATCTCTGATATGGCATCATGCCCATCTATGTATTTCTATTATTATTTAGAACCCATTTACCGAGCATATTCAATTACGTTCATTATGTAGTTTATTATGAAAATCAGTTCAATCTACTGTTTATGAAAACAATAAATAAAAATCCCTCCTTTTAGAGGCCAAAATCATTTAAAAAAAAACCAGGCTACCAAGGAAAGGGGTAGAAGTCCTACCTCAATACTTGTGCCGATATCCAACACCGTAGTTTCAATTTGCTATACGTTAGCTCCACGGAACCACAAACAACCTTAAATATATAAACTAAGTCTATCAGTATCTAGCTTAAGGTATTCAATGTTACTAAACTATCTCATAGTGTTCTAGTGTGCCGTTTGTGTTTATAAAATCATTTTGCAAGATTAAAATCTCAATCAGGATCCAAAACAATAAAAAGGGGTAAAAAATGATAAAATTTTAATATGCCTGGTCGGCCTATTGGTCTCCCTGGTTTGGCTTGTCGAACTGTGTAGTTCAGCCTACCGACTATCTGGGTTCGATCGGCAGAACTTTTCTATATTCGGCCTGCCGAAGGTGTGAGTCCGGCCTGCCAAATTCATGAATCCAACTTGCTAAACATGAGTTCAGCCTGCCAAACTAGAAAAATTCTGGAATCTTTCAAGCACGGGTCTCGGCCTCTCCTAGCCCAAATCCTTATTTTCAACTTGTTTTCTCAATCCTCAGGCATATATAATGATCATAGTTGATAGAAAAATATAATAGATTACTTTTTAACACATTAAAACAAGATTTGCACAAAGATTTTTGAATAAATCCAAAAATAAGAAAAATGAAAAAATTTGATTGAAATCCATTTTTAATCAAACCAAGCTTAGATTCTATATGTTTTAAGTTTCACTAACTTAGATTAAAGGATTTCTAAGCTTAAAAAAGCTTGGATTTCAAAATACAATGAGAAATAAAAAATGAAAAATTGAGAAAAAGTTTGAGATTTTGAAAACTAACCTTGAATTCGAGCATTAAAACAAGTTTGAAGTAGTTTGATCATGTTTGTTGATCCCCAATCCAGCTAAAATCAAGGGTTGAACTTAAAATTTTGAATCAAAGAGGGAGAGGAGGGAAAGAGAGAGACACAGAGAGAGAAAGACTAGAGAACGAGAGTGAGGGGAGAGGGAGAGAACGAGAGTGAGGGAGAGTGGAAAAGAGAGAGAGAATAAATAGAGAGAAAAGTTGGTGGTTTCACTATGTGGAAACTGTGTGTTACCAATTGTTTTGCAAAACGGGATATATTTAGCATTTAACAAATTGTTTTGTTTCAAAATTCAAAATAACAATTAAAAATAATTAAAGGTAATTAAAAATTATTAAAATAATAAAAAACAACATTAATTTAGAAATTTCACAAAATAATCAAATTAAGTTTAAAACATTTATTATGGCATACTAATTTACCATTTTACACACTAATATCACTTAATTAAATTCGGGGTGTTCTAGAAGAAGATCGACATCGATAGCAAATACATTATTTTATCAATTAGAAGGGTTGAGAGCAGTTAGAAAGGGAAGAAAATTTATTCGTTATGAAACTCGAATTTGTCTCCCTTGTGAAGTAATATGCACACTCGAAAAAAGTGCATATTTAGAAAAGGCTTCTTGTTCTCTAATCAACGATTTAGATGATTTTTTGTTTATTATAACACATTATTTGTTACGTCAATCTTGATATTTCTCTAAGATCTACCGTTGTAGAGTTGTATTTCGGTTAAATGAAAGATGATATGCATTAAAAAAATAAATTTAAAAGAGTCTATGTGATAAAAAGATGGAATAGCTAGCAATATCTTATATTAATTATGGTTAAACTAAATTATAATCATCAAAACTATTTAGTGTTTAGAATCTCATCTTCTGTTAATTTTTTTTTTTTTTTGTTTACATACATATCAATTCATATAACAATGAATTACCTTATTTTTTTTACAAATGTAACTTTTAATATTGATTAATGTGAAAATTTATTAAATATTTATAAATAAAGAAACGACAACTCATATATCACATTAGTGGATATTAGAAAGTTGAGATGTTAATATTATTTTTTGGCTAAAAATTTGTGGAAGTTGTTTGAGGACGGTGAAAAAGGATATTACTAATGTGTAATTATTATTTTAAAAATTAAAATTAAAGATAATTTAAAAAAAAAACAAAAATAAGAGGATATTTTTAATAAGGTATGTTTGTGAAGGACATGCAGTCTTTGAACAAATATGGAAAAACATTATAAAGCACTGCAACAGTAAAAAGGTATTAAGAGTATGTTTAGTTCATACATTTGTTGAACTCAATAGACTCAAATTTGAATTTGAGTATCTAGAATCCTTCATATACATGTTTGTTTCCCCTAAAATCTGAATCATTTGAGTATCAAGAACCCAAGTTTTCAAAATTCTCATATCCTCTTTTAAACTTTTGATACTCAGATATCTTTGCTACAGTAAAAACTAAAATTCTCTCTTATATTTGAGGAAAAAAAAACCATAATTTATTCATTTGATATCCAATTGAGATGATTCTTTTTTTAATGCGTTTCTAATGAAGAGAGGAATAAATCAAGATCCATACTACATATTTTTTAAGATCATTAACAGTAATATTTTATTAGATTGATTAATAAATCAAAAAATATCTTCACTGTCTTTCCAAACACAAATTACAATTTTATTTCATACTCAGATTAAACTTAAATACACATCCAAACGTCAATTCGAATAACAATTCAAATCACACTAACTTAAACTAAATTATTAATTTGAGTTTATTTATCAAACGAACCCTAAATTCACCTAAAATTGGGTCAGAGTCTCAAAAATGACTGTGGTTAACCATATTTTTGTGTGTGGACCGTAACGCTTATATCATTGCCACTGAAAGGTCACGCACAAGAAAATATGTTCTACGCCCATTATTAAATCGTACAAATGAGCATGTCCCTCATTCTCGTTTTAATTTTAATAAAGTTTACGTGGGTTCCAAGTTTATTAAGATCCGACTTTCTTGCAACTGGTCCAACGGAGAAATAATGGATTTTCAAAGAAGAAAATTATGGGAAGTGGAATTTTTGTCCAGTTGTAGTGCGTTTTGATTTTCTAAAATGATTTTGACGGAAGCATGAAAAATTGTGGTAAAAATGCAAAACATATATAACAAAATTTTCAACAAATTTTTGTAAACATGTTATAGAATATATTAATTTAATGTTTAATAAATATATATACACTTTTGCTTATCCAAAGGAAGAGAGGAGATTAAAATTCTTCTAATGGAAAAAACCTTCTTTAAATGAAACTATCACCTTTCTCACTTAGTTCTCGGCACCAGATGGATGAATGAATGTGCATTAAAGGGAATTAGATTTTTCTAAAGTTTATTATTCTCATTTTTATCACCTACTAATCTTAAGGCATGAGTAGAGTAGGTTTAGGGATAAAGAACTCTTTGTCTCTCTACACACCTAGACTCTTTGATAGAATTTTAACCGTCTAACTAAGACTCTTAATTGTGTGTAGAGTGAATGGATAAGCCTCTATTTGTAGAAAACGTGATACCTAATTAAATCTGTATGCTTCATTTATTTTAGTTTTAAATATCAAATATTTAATTAAAATAAAAGAGATTGTCTCCCTTTTCTTATCTATAATAGACACCACACATATATACCATATCTGTGTGTGTATTGCTAATGAGGGGTGAAAAAGAGAGACAATTCTTCTTGTTTCTCAGTCTGATTTGTTTCCAATTTGTTTCCAAATTTAAGTTTCAACCTTGAATTAAATCACATTTATCTAAAAATAGAAAAGCTCAAATATGGAAATTTTGTGGGCAAACTTTATACTGCATAGGGAACCATTCCCTACTACAAAATGCACCGCAAAAATAGTTGGTGGAACCCACCGTATGTTTTCTAAAATTAATTATTATTTATTTATTATTCAATAATCTTATTATTTAATAATTATAAACTAATTCATAATTAATTTATGATATTTAATTTAGAATTCTATAATTATAAATTAATTAAACCAAGAATTCTATTTTTCTATATAGTGTTTACAAGGATACTGAAGAGACTAATGGACACATAATTTTAAGCTTGAATAAAACCAATATATTAATTAAATTCTTTAAGTAATATATTACTTTTTTATTAAATCCAATGTTACTCCATTAAATCTTAGAATTGCACTTTTCAAATTACAAATATAGTTACACATGCTTTAGAGTCGTCCACTTGATATAGTTATTGCATATAAATTGATTTTTTTTTATAAATAATTCATAATTAGAATTTGGTAAAATCCATTAACCTCTCTAATTACTTTTTTTATCCTTGAGTGTTATTGATTCTCTAATGAATAATAAAGTTATGAACTTAATTATGAATTGAGCACTCATATTATTTTAGACCAGAATCAATACTTAAGAGAATTATTTATATACTTTCGTTAGAGAAGAAATGGATTCCGTCTTGTAATTTTAACAATCATGTGTACCTACTTCATTTTGTCTCCAAATCACAAGGGAAATGATTGAATTTTTGAATTCATATCGAGGAAACCAAAAGACATGATTTCATAAATATGAGTCTACTAATAACTCAAGATTAAAATTATCTTATATATGACTGTTAGTTGATGTGATAACGACTTGCTATATTTAACGAAAATTATTAGTTGTTCATATTACATCGTCCATGTCCTACATAATCTCATTTAACTCGCTATATTAACGGTTTGGATAAGACCGAATAGAAATGATATGTACTGGTAACGCTCAATTAAACATTTCACATTTTAATAGAATAATTAAATATAATTATTAATTATATATTACTGACCATTTTGATTATCATTATTAAATATTATGCAATTGTATATAACATTTATATGTAATATTTAAGGTCATATAAATATGAAATTTTAATGATATTCATAAAGTACTAAAAAAACATGCACATAAATATAATGAAAAATTTATTTATTCATTAATATGTTTTTTACAAATCCTTATATGTTTTAAGAGCATCTATCCTAACCGTGTATTTAATTATCATTGTGTTATCATCTACTTTGTTTTTATTGCATTTTTTAAATAACTTCATGTACTTGTCTTTTACTTTTTCAATAGTAATAGTTTTCTTTCCTAATTGAATTCAAATATAACAAAATTGCCATAGAAGTACGAGCGACACATTTTTTATTATGTTTTTGCAAATAAGATTGCTATTTTTAGTAAGTCTCTTTAATAAGCTTATTAGGATGAAATACAATTAATTTCAAACCAAAAAAAAGAGGTGGAATCTTGGTTATGCCGCAAATTTTCACCAAATTTTGATTTTTAAACCATATTTTTTTATACCGCTATAGGACTTTTGATTTTCACCAAATTTTAACGCCAGTATTTCCACCGCGTTAAGAACTTTTCAACAACAAATAAAGCAGTAGTGACATTATGGGGCCGTTTGGTATTGTTTTCAAATTAAGTGAAAAGGTTTTTGTTTTGGAAAATAATTTTTTTTGAGAATTATTCTGAGAGTATTTTTAAAATTTTTGTCTTGAAAAACATACAAAAACATTTTCAAAAATTTTAAGAACAAAAACAAACGGGGTTACATTTCACTTCTACAGACTTATGTATATACAGAATAGTGCGAAAGGAGCGAAAAATGCACACCATGTCTGTAGTAGCAAAAATTTACGCCGCAATAGGCCTCATATACCCCACACTACCATTGTCGCATTTGAAGGCTTGTGCTAGAGTTACCGGTGAAAATTTTGCAGCCATATGTGTCTTTTAGGGGGAAAAAATCCCCCCTATAAGTCGCGCCGCTAAAAAGCCTTTTTGTAGAAGTGTTGGAATCAAAGGTATTACAAAGTACATCTCTTTTAGATGAAACCACAGTCTTGTTCACCTTCCTCGGCACCGGATGGACGAATGAGTAGGCGTTAGAGGAATATGGTTTCTAAATAGATTATTAAACTAACGTTTAGTCTCCCACTAATCTCAACGCATGAGCAAAATAGGACTGTGAATACAAAAACACTTTATCTCTTTATTTCTCTCTTTACATGCCTATGTGAAGGTATTTCCGCAGAGTACTCTTAGTCTCTTTAAGACCCATAAGTGTGTCAAATGAATAGAGAAGGCCTCTATTTATAGTAAATGAGAAAGTTAATTAATTATGAAAAGCCTGTTAGACATGTATGCCCAAAGGAGTAAAAATGTAATGAGTTTTTGAAGACATTTTTATCAATAAAGAATTTATTATTTATATACCAAATATTGTCCTCTTTACGTTCATATTTGTTGAATGTATGATAAGCAAACAATAGTCTGAGATTGTCGATCTAAACCTTTAAGAATTGGACATATGATGGACAGATTATGCGAAAGACACGATTCTTAAGGTGACGGTCTAAATCATAAGATCCACAATCGAGGGAATAAAGTTGGACGCTTTATTCATGTAAAGATTGTTATGTTGTCTATATCCCTATTGGGAGATGGTTTGTCTTGACCATTGGAGGTGGACTCCGTGAATAGAAACATTGACACGTTGTCATAGGTGACGATGTATTGGATCGGGACATAAAGTGAATTGATTTGGATTAATAATTCTGTCTTGGCAAATCGATTCACTTTAGACAATCATTTGTATTGCATCTTAATCCTGAGATGACTAGTGGGCCCGTTGTCTTGACTTGTGTTTTTTTATGTGCCAAAGGGTGACAGGTGCAACAAAGATGTACAAAGATCTAAGGGATAACTTCTAGTGGTTTGGAATGAAACGTGATGTTGCCATGTATGTGAAGAAATACTTGACATGCCAGCAAGTTAAAGCTGAACACCAGAGACCTGGCGGCGATTTATAGTCAATTCAAATACCAGAATGGAAATGGGAAGATATTGTAATGGATTTCATTACTGGTTTGCCTAGGACTATGAATGGTTATGATGCTATTTGAGTTGTTGTCGACCAATTGACGAAGACGACGCATTTCATTCCCATCAAGATCACTTGCTCTATGGAGCAGTTAGCAAAACTCTATGTTAAGGAAATTTTGTGACTATAATCCCTAAGTCTATCATTTATGATTGCGACGGCAGGTTTATGTCCAAGTTCTGGAAAAGTGTCTAGACTGCAATGGGAACAAAGTTGCACTTTAGTATAGTTTTTCATCCTTAGACAGATGGTCAAACGGAGAGGATAAACTTGATCTTAGAGGATATGCTTCGAGCTTGTACTCTCAACTTCAAGACCAACTGGTGTCAAATGTTACCGTTAGCAGAATTCGCTTACAACAACAGCTACCAAGCGATGATTGGGATAGTACCTTATGAGTCCCTATATAGGCAAAAATGTAGGTCGCCAATATGTTGGCATGAAGTTGGTGAAAAGAAGTGGATGGAAAGCGTTGACTACGAAAGACTAATTTTGTCAACGAAACCTCTAAGATGATAAAGTTGATAAGAAAGAGAATAGAGACCACTCAAAGACGACAGAAAAGTTATGCCAATAAAAGAAGAAGGCCCTTAGAATTCACTGTAGACGACTTAGTATTCTTAAAGGTTGCACCAAGAAAGGAGTAATGGGGTTCGAGAAGAAAGGCAAGTTAAACCTAAGGTTTGTCGGACCTAATGAAGTCATGAAGTCGATAGGCAAAGTAGCATATCAGTTGAGATTGCCATCAGAAATGTTAGCAATGCATGATGTGTTTCATGTTTCGATGCTCAAAAAATACATCCCAGATCCTAAGCACGTGATTGAGCCACAGGTGATCGACATGTGAGATGACGTTAGCTACGAAGAAATACTAGTGGAAATTTTATATCGGAAGACCAAGACCTTGATGAATAAAGAAATTCCATTGGTCAAGGTTGTAACGCCCGCCTAATTCTATGTAACAGATAAGGTTATGTAAATGACGACGTTAATGCTATATTAATGATGATGTTAAGTGATATACTCATGATGTGCTATGATATATGATAAATGGTGCTAACCATTTTTATTTAAGTGTTATGACAGGTGACGCTCGCGTAGAATTGATGTGCTCAATTGTTCATGTCATTAATATTATGTGTTTAATTATATTTTTATGTACAATTATATGTTATTAATGATTTATGGGAGTTAAGACAGATCGGCAGGCCGGACCATTCGGATCGGCAGGCCGAAATGATGTCCTTAGAACGGCAAGTTGATGGTATATCATCGGTAGGCCGGACTTCTGAGATCGGTAGGCCGAACTCCTGAGATCGGCAGGCCGATGACAGCTGACAAGTAGTCAGCAGAAATTTCACAAAATTTGTGATAAGATGGAATTTATTTATGGACGTTTTATTCTGATTAAATAACATATTTATGGATTGATTTCTTTAATTTTGGTAATAAAACATTTGACTTTTGAATTTATTTGATTTAATGGATAAGTTTTCCCGTTTTACGATTTCAAAATAGGGTAACCGTTACAAAATTGATGACCTCCCTTATTGCTTTCCACTCTCCACGCACATGAACCGTTTTTAATCAGAAAATTTCTGAAACCTCTTTCATTCCTTTTCACATTATTTCATTTTCACCTTAACTCTCTCTCTCTCT
>CAMOHE010036326.1:0-16323 GCA_946598075.1 Artocarpus hirsutus
CGGTTGAATTGTTGGCTTTGGATCTTCTAAGTCAAGAAGGTATCGTTTCTTGAGAGGATGTTTTCTCTCTTTTCTTCCAGTGATGGGATGCTAGAAAAATCACGTTACTTCTGACTCAGGGACCATAACCATTTATAATTATTTTAACTTTTCCTTATTTCTATTTTGGCCCATCATAAAAATAAAAATTATACTTTAGGTCTCTACACATAATTTTGTACCCACACTTTATGAGATGCTTTAAAACCCAAAACTTTATACTTTATTGGATCACTTTAATTAGGTTAATCTTATCTGATAGCATTAATACACATTTATTTAATATATTAGCCCACATATTATTAGAATTTATTCCAACACCCTTCACTTCCACAGAAGCATATAAATTGAACTACAGTATTGATGTAGAAAATAATTGATCACTGACCTACAAGAATGCCACTAGAGTTCGGGAATCTCGATTTGATTTACACAAGTTATCCCCAACAGGGATTCCTGTGACCCAGACATTTTGTCAACACCTGGTGGATATTCCAACGCTGGCCCCCTTGAAGACTTAATAGACTCCCATGATCCACCATCTAATTTGCCTTGGATTCAAATTTCTCAGTCAATCGCTGCAGCCATGGTATACACTTTTGGCATGATGTATACAAGCAAAGGCGTTATTCTATTCAAACATAATTTCATCCGTCACGTACCTCAAATGGACCTTAGAAGTTATCTTCATCAAGGGACAACATTTTATTATGCGCGATTACATTGTTTCATGCCTACATCCTCATCTTCTTCTCGCTCAAGCCCACAAAATCACAAACCTATTCATGGTGCCGTTCATGATTCTTGCGCTTTTGAAGTCAAAAAACATCGAAAAATTCAAACTGTCGTTGTTGAGACATGTGGGTTCGGGAGCTGGGGCACTTAACTACAGGCATGGCATATGCGTTAACCGAAAAGTTTCCATGGATTGTGCTAAAGCAAAGATACAATCTGTGTCTTGGAAACTTGTTTTGAGTACGATTGAGAGGCGAAGTCGGTTCATTGCTACTGGGGTTCTTTGGCTCAAGTGGTGGATGTCAGAATTGAAAAGGCGACGACGCCGTATGAAGTGGGAGAGATGTGGCTCAAGGGTCCAACAATTATAGGACGTTATTTGGGAGCTGATGATCATGAGGAGCTAATGAATGATTATGGCCTATGGGACTTGGGATTTGTGGGCCTGCCTTTACTTGGAATTAGGGCCGGTAATTTTGGACACGTACGATGATACGATACGAAAATGACATGAATATCACAAAAATAAATGAGTTGGATTCATGCTAACACGCTAAACATGTCTTAACATGTTTAATTAAATGAGTTGTAAACGTGTTGACACGGCACGACACGACCCACCCATTTATAATACATTTAAACTTAAAAATAAAATATTTGAAATATTTATAGTAGGTTAGTATTAATTAGATATTGTGTTTTTGTTAACTTTCCTTATTGGCTTTTAAAAAAAAAATATTTTTTTTATTTTTTTATTATTTTTTTAAATTTTTAGTTAATTAGGTCATAAACGTGTCATATGCGTGTCAACCAATCACGGCACGTTTAATAATCGTGTTAATCGTGTCGTGCCGTGTTACACGTGTCATAGGCGTGTCGTATTCGTGTTTATATTTTTGGCACGTTTATTAATCATATCGTGTTGGTGTTTGGGCTAAACGTGTCGTGTTGTAAACATATCGACACGAATGCGACACAAACACGATTATTGCCACCTCTACTTGGAATAATCACTACGGGGACAGTAACAATATATTGAAAGGTCTTGATCAATTTCTTGGTAATAATGGTAGGGCGAATCTCTTCCCTTCTTATAGAGTGTCTTACTTGGCTTTTTACGAATCCTTTCATAAGGATATTAGCATGGATTTGGTGATAGATCGAGTTCATCGAAGGCAAGAGCCCAAGAAAAAAAAAAGAAGATTTTTCCTTGAGCCACCTTGGATGTTTGACGAAATTTTAAGGAGGTATTGAGCTCTTATTAGGTCAATTTACATAAGGAGTATTGAGGCCTAGCACTAGACGGTTGTCTGTCAACACCACGTGCGACTTCACACAGTGCTCGGACGTCTTTTCCTTAGTCATGTTGGCCTATCAAGATGAACATGCAATAAGAAGAGGGGGCACTTCGGAGGTATTAAGGGGCATCGACGTGGTGCCAGCTAAAGGCTTTTTGACGCTCAAGTTAAGTGCCTATTCAGCAGAGTGCAGGCGTGGAATTAGTTGGGAAAGAGCATGTTACCTTGAGCTACTATAAATACGCTCTATTTATAAGCTACCACTTGAACCGAGTGTTTTAGTGGATTTGACCCATGACCCGTTTGTCACATCAATACCTATCAAGGAGCAGGTGACGAGTGTCATGACCTCTACTAGTGGATTGGTCTCCATCTAAGGGTGGAAATGAGGCCAAATGTCAACCTTTTAGGGTGAGCTACTACTTGATTGCAAGCTTTGACAATTTGTCCCGAGGAGGCGATGTCTTGTGTTGTAGCCAGTGGGATCATGTGGAGCACCTCGGGAGGAGGTGTCGGTCTCAAGAGGTTACGGATTGCCTTCTCGATGATCTTTGTCGAGCACAGCCGTCGAGCTACAACGGGGCAGTTTGTTGGAAAAATAGTATGCAGTGGAAATTTAAACATTTTTAATACCAGAGCATTTTTCAAAACACAAGTTTGATATGCAATATGCATAAATTAACCAGATCTTATTAACTTTGTTTGCTAAAGAACTCTTGCAGTCGATGAAGAGAAGGGCGTTCTAGAAGAGTCTCAACTAACTGGTCTTCTTTGCTATTCTCTATCCACGATCGGAGTGCGTGTGAATGCACCGCATATAGCTCTTCCTAGGTGACTCTCATTCGAACCAATTGAGAGATACTCAAAATTACCGTTCGTGATTTATGAACAATAGCTTCAAGGGAGTTTCAGAGACTCACAATATAGAGTGCTCACTCTTGATTTCTCAACTGATCTAAATAACTTATGAGTCTCACTCCCTATTTATATAGGTTGGGCCCAAGGGTTTAGTCCATATCAGATAAGGCCTCAAAATTCAAATATGGATTAATATATGATAAAATCGCGTAAAAACACGCGATCAAATTATTGTTCAGTTGGCAGGCCGAACTAGAAGATCAGCCTACCGAACTTACTCCATCGACAAGCCGAACTTACGATAAAAGATCCCTACGAATCTTTATCTTTTATTTCCCATTTGAGATTCTTTGGATAAAGCCTCAGTTTTAATTCAAATAACCCAATATAGAAGTTATTTAATTAAAACAGCCATATCTAGATAATCTCTAGGAAAATAGACATTCTAGATAATTTAACAAGTTTATCTTGAATTAATTTTTCACAAAATTAATTCAATCGATAAACAGACATGAATTATCTAATCCTATCAAATTTCAATTAATATGATAATTTGACACAAGTCACCAATTTATAGGAAAAGCACGCCATATCGTTACAAGATTTATTATGAGATAACAAAGGGGATTTGATGGACCTATATAGTTCAAGCTCTTGATAATTATGCAACCCAATATCCTATATATACATTTTATAATTTTCAACTGTAACATTACTCCACTAAAAGTTTAGAGATGCACTCTCAAACTATATAAAATTACAAAGCCCGAATAGCTAAGTATCCATGACATATTATAATGTATCCATGACATATCATAATATGTCGTATCCCCATAGGATATCCATAATTGCCTTAAGGATAAATTTTGTCTTACCTTCCCGATTATTTTTCTCATACAATTCATTATCTCACCATCGAAAAACTTACCATATAAAGACGGTATACCATTCAGTTACACTCATGTATCTAAATTGTTGAGCGCTCCAGTCTTCCAATTATAGGATAATACATATAAAAGGATATCATCGACTCCTAAAGAGGAGCTATGGATTCCGCATCTATGAATAACAAGTTTGTGCTATCAAGAGTCATGTCTCCAATATACCGATATACGTACTATCATAAAAATATGGATGTCACCCTTTGGTCTATCAAAAGACATAAGTCAAGACAACGGGTCTACTATTCATCTCAAGATTAAGATACAACACATATGATTGTCTAACGTGAATTGATTTGCTAGATAGAATGTTAATCCAAATCAATTACACTTTACGCCCCGATCCAATGCATCGACACCTATGACAATGCACCAATGTTTCTATTCATGGAGTTCACCTCCGATGGCCAAGACAAACCATCTCTCGTTAGGGATATAGACAATATAACAATCTTTGCATAAATAAAGCACCCAACTTTATTTCCTCGATTGCGGATCTTATGATTTAGACTGTCACCTTTAGAATCATTCTTCCACATAATCTGTTCATCCTACGCCTAATTCTAAAGGCTTAGACCAGTAGTCTCAGACTTTTGTTTGCTTTATATACATCCAACAAATATGAATGTAAAGAGGACAACAATTTGGTATATGAATAATAAATTAACTCTTTATTGATAAAAATGTCTCCAAAAATATTTTACATTTTTACTCCTTATGACATACATGTCTAACATAGTATTCGAGAATAACGCCGAGCACACCCCCCAATAATAGCCCCTAGTGCACCTGGTCGATGTTCGACTGAGTAGACTACTCTGATCGGCTTGGGTTGGCCTTCAGACTTTGACCAGGGGCGATGGAAGTTAGAAAGACACACGGTCAAGCTCAACGGGACACGTGTCAGCATACGATTAGTTGTTTCCTTAATAAGCGTATTCATTGCATCTCTTTGAGTTCTATGGCTTAGTTTCAACTATAAATAAAGGTTGATTCCCAGTTGTTTTAGAGTGTTAGTGCAACTAAATTTATGAACTTTTGAGTTTTAACTACTAAGCAATAGATAGTAATCTGAGGACTTTATTTTTAGACCCAAACAACTTTACACCCAAGCAGGTAATTCATGAGTAGAAACTTAGCTATGAGTGATTTAAGTGATTCCTAGAATGATCCAATTACCTTCAGATTAAATGATAGCACTAAGACCGACCGATTTGGAATTGAGGAGGTGGACATAGAAGAAGCATCACCCAACCAGAACGGGGCAGCTCGGTTGGCCGAGATTCTTAGTGTTGCGAGGGAACAATCCCAAAGAGAGAGTTGACATGATTGAAGAGAGGTGCCTAATTAGACCGTGTAGGGGTAAGGACCGGTAGACTGGGGCAGTCACCACAGGCACATCTTGGGTTTCAACCTGAGAGCATGCCAGCTTAATGGTAGCTATTGATGTGCCGAACACATCCGGTCAGGGCATTGAGACTTTAGCTCCTATAATAGAACAATTATCCATCAATCCATCGGTCAATCGGGGGCAACGAATTTGAGGATAAGGAGGTCAAAGAGGAAAGACCTATCATGGTGACTAGAGTCCGAGGGACAGTCGCCTTTAGAAGGGATCGACCCAACCAGACTTCGGTAACAGGATACTTTAAGGATGACATCGGGTCGACTCGAAGCCTTGTGTTGGGAATACCATATTCCCGACAACGTCATCTTGATGCTTCCTTGCGAGGGGGATTCTCTAGTGGACCCACTGTAGGGGTATATCACGCCGTACGCAGAGTTCGTCCGAATAAGACTTCGCCTTCCTTTTCATCCGTTCCTTTGACAAGCACTTAACAATTTACACATGTGTCTTGCTTAGCTGAACCCAAACTACTATCAATCCTTGATCAGGATGTACATCCTATGCAGATACTATAATGTGACTGACATGCTGTGGGAGGCCTTCAAGTCGGTCTTCAAGATGAAGAGGCTTCATCGACAGACCAGTTGGTATTACTTCACTGGCTTTAAAAAGGATTTCATCCTCGAGAACCTCGACTCAGATAAGCTCTAAAAATTTAAGCAGTTTTACATCGACGGGAACTGGATGTCTTAGGCTGGTGAGTGATGCTTGAAGATCAAGAGGTCCCAAGGAGGTTTGAGTAGGGATATATGTGGTCGAAGAGACCATAGGCACCAAGCAGAGTCATCCAGCTGTGGAGGAGTTATGCTCGAAGCCTAAAGCTTTTCGGCAATAGGCCTTCTTGCTACAGAATACGAACCTCGCCTACTATGGTTGGTTTAAGGGGTCTAGCTCAACCAACCACTATCAAGATGACGCTCCACTTGCTCGTCTTGCCAAGCAAGTGACTATTGCAGAGCGCAGCACTGTTGATGTCTTGGGGCCAAGCACCTACCCATCCGGGCAGCCAATAGGGGAGCCATTATCATCCAGTTCCAAGGATTCTTCTAGTGGTTCCTATAGTTCAGGGCTGCCTATTGATGACAAGAGCTCGGGGATGTGATAAGTTTGCTCTACCCTCCAAGCCAGCTCTAGGTTAGTTTTTTTTTTTTTTTATGTTGTTCATCTTGACTTAGTGATTTTCTTATAGAAATGTCTTCGAAAGGGATGTTTTGGTAGGAAAGGTAGTGGATGACAAAGGATCTTTGTCGATTTAAGGGCAAGGGGGACTCCAGTTCTAAGAGGAAAAGGATTGAGGAGCCTGAGAGCCACGTCGCTGCTAACCTACCGAGCATCCCGCTACCACCATCGAGACCAAGGGACTTGACAAGCTGGGGGAAGCCAACCCTCCTAACGTCGCCGCCATCTTCCCGCAGCTGCCAACTAACCTTCTAAGGAGGCACCATCCGTCACGTCCTTAAATGGTCTAGACCAATGGGGAGGCCATGTTGGATGAAGAATTTTTTGTGGTGACTTGGGAGCAGATGTTCTCGAACAATTTTCGCTCAGCCTTCAAGCTCACGCTCTAGGTATGCCAAGTTTATGTCCCGAGCTTTTTATTACTTGTGTTATTTTTGGGTCTCTAACATTTGCTCTTATAGGCCTGCTTATATCTAAAGATTGCTAACTTCATTACTGAGCGTACTTTCCACACTAAGCGAAGAAAGGCCGACAGGGCCACTGATGAGAAGGATCGGGTGAAAAAATTGTTCGAGGAAAAGGAGGCGAAGCTTTCCCAAGCAAGGGCCGATGTAACCCAAGTTGAGGATGAGGCCAAGAAAGCTCAAGAAGACGCCAACCAAGAATGGGCAGAGGTAGAACAAACGCAAACCACCCTCCTCGAGGAAACAAACAAGGTTTAGGCCGCTCGAGACGAATACGAGCAGTTCCAGAGGGAGGAGCTACTCGGCAGGCTAGCCCAAGCAGTGGAAGAGTTCAAGGGCTTAGCCAACTACATGAACAACTATTACCTCGTGATAAAGGACTTGTAGGAGTACATTCTAGAAAAGCATCCTAATGTCGTTGCCTCAGACTGGTCGCTCATAGTCGAACCTGAGGCCGGTGAGGAATAAAAGCAGGTTGAGGAAGTCTTAGCTCCGGAAGTCTAAAACATGATGGTCGACCTTGACGTCAAGGATGGTGACACGGGGGCCCAGAGATGATTGCCTTTTTGTACTCTTCTCTTTATACTTTTTTTTTATTTTCTTTT
Organism: Artocarpus hirsutus; assembly: GCA_946598075.1. Taxonomy (NCBI): domain Eukaryota; kingdom Viridiplantae; phylum Streptophyta; class Magnoliopsida; order Rosales; family Moraceae; genus Artocarpus; species Artocarpus hirsutus. Next base: position 7,528 of record CAMOHE010036326.1, read on the forward strand.
GTCCGGGTTTAGGAGGTGCCTAGTTATTTGTACCTCCCACATTCATTAGTAAAATTTTTTATTTTTTCCAAGTTAAATGTTTCTCGAAGTATCTTTATTTTTCCCAAAGTTTCTTTTCCTTAGGTTAACTTTATTTTCCCAAGTTCAATATTCCTTGGGTTATTTTGGCCAAGCAAGAGAAGTATCCACTTCTTGGATCTTACATTCAAGAACGCCTATTTAGTGTGCCTGATCTAGGCTGGCAACGACAACGCCTAGTGCCATGTACCCCCCTTAGGCTTATTTAAGTTCTTTAGGACTTTTACAAGTCTAGTTGTGGTTAGGAGTTAAATTCCTCGAGGTCATTACCAAGTCAGTGTGACTGAAGATCTGGTCGTCCATAAGGTGTTGGACTAGTAGACTATTGTTTCAAGCCTACTTATGGTCGGCATGTATACTGACCAGTCCCCTGATCGGGAGTTAGGGTGGCCCCCCTCTTCGAGAGCTATGGCCTTTTTGAAGTACAAATTACTTAGAAGAATTCTTTGAATGTATGCGATTCATTGATTTTTTTTTTCTTTTTTGTGCATCTATCTGCTCTGTTTGGTAGATCTTTTAGTTAAAAAAAGAATATTGGGGCCAGAGGTCAAAAAAGGTGTTCTGGCTCCATTCAGTAATAAAACTTCTTTAAGTGCTCGGCATTTCATGAGTGGCCGAGCACATTTCCTTCCATGTCAACTAACTTGTATGTGACTGGCCAGACAATGCTAACTACCTCGAATGGGCTGTCCTATTCAGGTCCAAAGGAACTTGGTTGAGCTACTAGATTATGACTTTCTTCAAGACTAAATCACCAACTTTGAAACTTCTTGGATGGACTCGCTTGTTATGGTATTGGACAACCACTTGGTTCCAAGCTGTTGTGCGGATTAGGGCTCTGTCTCTCTTCTCTTCTAGTAGGCCAAGCTCAGACATCATAAGTTCGGTATTTTGTAGCTCGTCATAATGTTCAACTTTAAAGCTTGACAGGCCAACCTCAACTAGGATAACAGCTTTGGCTCCGTAGACTAAGGAAAATGGAGTTTCTCCCATGGCAGTCCGGGTAGTAGTACGGTAAGCCTAGAGTACCTTCGAAAGCTGGTCAATCCATGCACCTTTGAGCCCTTCTAATTTCTTTTTCAGGTTCTCCTTGATAGTTTTGTTGACTATTTCAACCAATCTGTTGCTCTAAGGATACCCAGGCTAGAAGAAAACCTTCTTGATGCCGAGTTATTTACACATACAAAGGAGACTGGTTGCTTCAAGCTGCTTAGCGTTGTCGGTGACTATGGTGTGTGGGATGTTGTAACGGCAAATAATATTCTTCCAAATAAAGTTGGTGCATTTGGCTTTAGTCATGTCGGTGTAGGTTTGAACCTCTACCCACTTGGTGAGGTAGTCAATGGGTACTATGCAATATTTGAATTGTGATTAGGCTGGGGGCAGAGGTCTAATCAAGTCAATAGCCCATTTGGCGAACGACCAGGCAGATGTAACAAAGTTGGGAGATTCAACATGTTGTCCAATTGCTCGAGCAAACTGCTGGCACTTAAGGCATTTTTGCGCATATTCTTTATAGTCTTGATCCATGGTTGTCTAGTAGTAGCCTTTGTAGAGGCACTTAAGTGATAAGGAGTGCCCTTCTACATGATTGCCACACAACCTGCTGTGGATTTCTTACATGAGGTATCTAGCTTCTTGAGTCCTAACACATCTCTGGTAGGTGTAGTATAGCCACGTTTGTAGAGTTTCCCCCTGATTATCGAATACTGAGCCGAGCTATTGTGAATACACTTGGCTTCCTCTTGGTCTACGAGCAACTCTGCTATGGTCAGTCTAGTTGTCTATTTGCTCTTTGGCTACATTCATCACTTCTTTGTTGATGCTCGACTCGGCCAACCTCTCTATAGGAACCGACGTCAAGTCGTTGTCTTCTAGGCCCAAGGCTAGTGAGCTAGCATGTTGGCTTCAGCATTCTCGGACCTTGGGATCTAAATGAAAGAATAGGCTTTGATGTCTAAGCAAGGCTTTGACATATTTCAAATATGTAGCCATAGATTTTGTTCGGTCCTAGAACCCGTTGGTGACCTACTGGACAACAACAATTGAATCACTATAGGTGCAGATGCAACCCACCCTGAGGTCTCATGCGATTCTAAGTTCAACTATGAAGGATTCATATTTGGCTTCGTTGTTGGATGCCTTGAAGTTGAAGCGGGGTACGTAACTCACCTTATATCTGTCTAGACTAGTGAGGATGAGACTGGCGCCCAAGCCGTTCACACTTAATGATCCATCTATAAAGAGCTTCGACTTTGGCTTGGGCTCGGTAGTACTGCTGCTGAGGGCATCTTGGTCTTTGATGAGAGTTTTCTTAGCAGAAGGGGTGATCTGCCTAGCGTCCGTGAATTCTGCGATGAAGTTAGCCAAGGCTTGCATCTTTTTGGCCGTTCGGGGCACAAAGTGTATGTCATACTACCCAAGCTCAACTGGCCACTTGGCCATTCGACCAGATGTTTTTGGACTTTGGAGGATTTGACGTAAGAGATATTTGGTTGGGACTCAAATTATGTGCCCCTAGAAATAAGGTCAGAGCTTCCGGGCAGAGGTGATGAGGACAAGCACCTGCTTTTCCAATGGAGAGTACTGCTCCTTAGCACCTTGAAATGCCTTGTTGGTGTAGTAGACTGGCTTTTAGACACTGTCTTCTTGGAAACAACTAGGTAGGCATAGAGTGTCTCTTCTAGTAAAGTTTTGGATAGGAACGGGAGCATGGTTAAGTACTTTTTGAGGTTCTAGAATGCTTCCTCATATTCTATGCTCCACTTAAACCTCCCTTTAAGAGCCTGAAAAAAAAGGTTGGTACTAATCAGTAGATTGGGAGACAAACTATATAGGGTTGCTACCATACTGGTCAACTTCAATATTATTGGGCGACAACCCTTAATGCCCTCAAAGTCGTGGTCTCAACTTACCACTTCGCGATGAAGTTTCCAAGGCAAAAGGACTCTTGTGAGTGTTATGCCAAGGCCATTAAAGAAGCTACAGCTCGGCAATTGACTATCTCGGCCATATTTGAGGTGGACGAGGTGGCCCTTCCTACCGAGCAAGAACCAAAAATGCTATCCGACCTCAATCCTCGTATGCTAGAAGAAGAAGTGTAAGCCACGCTGGTGGAAGACCTCATACTGTACCATTTGGACCCTGAGCACCCCGACCAAATGGTCTAACTCTGGTCTTAGCTAAAGCATGAGATTTGGGCAAATTTGGAGAAGTTCTTAATGGAATATCTGGATGTGTTTGCCTGGTCACACGAGGACATGCCTGGAATTGACCTCAGTATCATTTGTCGTCACCTCGACGTCCCCCTAGAACACAAACCAGTCATCCAAAAGAGAAGAGCATTCAATCTAAAGAGATATGCCGCCATCAATGAAGAAGTCCAAAAGCTCTTGAAGGCTGAGTTCATCTGGGAGGTCTCATACCTGGAGTAGTAAGTGGCAGGTCTACATAGATTAGACCAACCTAAATAAAGCCTGCCCAAAGGACTGCTTCCCATTACCTCGAATAGACCAACTAGTGGACGCAATAGCTCAACAAAAGCTACTAAGCTTTATGGATGCCGACTCTAGATATAACCAGATCAGGATGGCTAAAGAAGATCAGATAAAGACCGCCTTTACCATGGATTAGGGACTATTCTGCTATGTGGTCATGCCATTTGGACTGAAGAATGCTAGGGACACTTATCAGCACCTTATGAACAAAATGTTTGGTCGGCTGATCAAGAAGACCATGGAGGTCTATGTCAACGACACGCTCGTCAAATCTGTTTGACAGCGGACCATATTGTCGATCTCTGAGCAAACTTTGACATTCTCCAAGAATACAAGATGAAACTTAACCTAGCTAAGTGCGTACTTGGGGTGGAATCAGGCAAGTTCCTCAAATTTGTGGTTAACCACCGTGGCATTGAAGTCAATCCTGTTAAGGTGCAAGCCATGGTAGATTTGCACTCTCCTTGCACTGCCAAAATGTTAGGAGGGTTTATCGACGATGAGGAAGTAGACCAAGCGTGTTACCCAAGCAACACCTCCCCAAATGTGACCGGCAAGCCGATCTTGCCTACTACGTGGATGCATTTCTCTATGAAGCCATACAGAGGTGTCTGGATCGAGGTTATAGAGGTGTCTGGATCGAGGTTAACGTCGCGTTACTTATCTTCAATTTATTGTAGGCCTATTTAAACAAGATATCGACCAAGCTACTGTTATCAATCAGCATATGTTGGACTATGTTATTGGCGATTTGGAGAACATTGTTGTGCCGGTGAATGAGTTTGTCTGCTTCTTCTTCTGTGAAAGTGATAGGGATGTCTTCTTATCTACAGATCTTGTTTATGTGCTTGGACATATTCATAAGGTCATCCCTCTTAACTAGCGGAGCCTCCTAAGCATATGCCTATCGACCACTCGAGGTGTCCCTGGTAATTGGCTCACCAAAAATCGTATAAATGATGTTTAGTGGGTCCAAGATGTTCCCACCATCGTCTTGTGGTAAGGGCTACCCATCTCCATCAAGCTGGTCATTCCTCATAGCATTAGTGCCGGAAGCTAGAACTCACTCCACAAATTCCCTTAGATGTCCATCTCAGACAAGTCTTTTGATGTGATCCTTGAGCTGGATACAGTCACAAGTACTGTGTTCGACATCCTTGTGAAAATTGCAATATTTATTTTGATCTCTCTTGGCTCTACTTCCCTTCAACGGAGGCGGATCCACCAACAAATTCATGTTACTCACATAGTTCAACACCTCATCAATGTTGATGACTAAGGGTGTATAGCTTAGAACTTCTCGATCAAGACCTTGGATTTGTCCATCTTTGGCTTCTTACTCTAGTCAATCTCCTTCTGCTTGAGCGGAGCCTTCTGTTTCTTTCCCTTCTTTTTGCTTATGTTGCTACTGCCTTTGCCTTCTCAATGGCTCTTCACGTATTTGGTCGCACTGGCATGCCTGTGAGCATAACCAAGCATCTAGGAGAATGTGCTTGGCTGTTCGAGAGCTAGCGGCCAAATAAGGTTCTGTCCTTAAGACCTTTCATGAAGGCGTACTTTAGGGTCTCATCTTCAATGTGCCTCACCTCTAGCGTAGCTCAGGTGAAACGGTTGATGTAGTCTCTAACGCTCCCGTCACCTTGCTTGATGCCATAGAGGTGGGGCACTTCTTTTCTTCTCATCCTGGATGTGGCAAAGGCAGCCAAGGAAGCATCAAATAACTAGCAGAATGAAGCCATAGAGCTCTGTTTGATATGCCAGAACCACTACCGAGCTAGGTTGGTTAGAGTGAGTGAAATCACCTTGCACATTGCAACGTCGTTGGAGTTCTAAAGTAACATATGGCCTCAGTATAGCTCCACGTGCTCGTTGGCGTCGATTGTCCCATCGTAGGCTTTGATCTATAGGACTTTAAACTTATTGGGCATGGGGGCCCGCATAATGGCGTTGGTGAACAGCAGGTCCAGCATGCCGCCTTCATCGACTCCAAAACGGCAATTTTGAATTTGGTCTATTTGCTGCTACAAATCTTAAAATTGGCGGCTATTGGTATCTTCGGGTAGTTCCACCCTGTATTGGGCCCTGCCCTAAACCCTATCACCTCTTTCATCCTGCACATCTCGAGGATGGTGATATCCTTGGTTCCTGAGCCTATCAAAGACGAACGCTCTAGAACCTTACGGGGAACAATCATGGCCCACTTGAGAACTTATCTGGCCCTTTTAGACAAGTCTATTGTTTGCCAAGATACCCTTAGTAGTCTGCCAGTATGCTCGGAGTTTGTGTCATCCTAAGTGTCGCCCCTCTGCCTTGCTCGACCCCTAGCCTAGTCTTCTCGAGCTAGAGGAAGGAGAGCAAGAGGCAGTTGTTGTTAAGCTTGCTGTTGTGTTATCTGCTGAATCAGCAATTGCACGGTGACTATCAATTCTCGGATTAGGTCCTAAGTGATTGGATCTTCTTTGTCCTATTATGCTTTGGCCATGCTGCCATAGTTGCCAGATCGAGATCTTGTTTCTCAATGTCTCCCCCGAGGTCTATTTTGGTTTTGATTTTGTTTTAGGTTTTAGGCGTTGCCCTATCCCTCTTGTCGGCCTCTCTCATCTCGAGTATTGCCTCTGGTTACCATGTTTGAATGGTGGGCCAATGTGGTTGTTAATTTTGAATGCTGGAAAGGTGTAAGCACCCTCCTTCTAGTGCCAAAATGTTGAGGCCTAGCATTAGACGGCTATTTGTCAACACAACATGTGGCTGCATACGATGCTCAGATGTCTCTTCCTTACTCGTCTCGGCCTGTCAGGGTAAACTTGCAATAAGAAGAGGGACACTTTGGACGCATTGGGTGCCACTAGTGTGGTGTCGGCCAAAGGCTCTCTGACACTTAAGTCAAGTACCTGTTTGGTAGAGTTTAAGGGTAGAGTTAGTTAGGAAAGAGCATGTTACCTTGAGCTGCAGTAAATGCGCTCTATTTATAGTCTACCACTTGAACTGGGTGTTTGGTGAATTTGACCCATGACATATGTGTCACATCAAGACCTGTCAGGGAGCAGGTGACAAGTGTCTTGACCTCCACCGATGGATTGGTCTCCATCTGAGGGTGAAAATGAGGCCAAATGTCGATCTTCTATGGTGAGTTGGTGCTTGATTGCGTACTCTGACAATCCGACCTGAGCACATGTTCTTCCCAAGGAGGCGATGCCTTATATCGTAGCCAGTAAGGACCATGTGGAGCACCTTTGGAGGAGTTGCTGGTCTCAGGAGGTTGTGGATTGCCTTCTCGATGATCTTTGTTGAGTACGGCTGCTGAGCTATAGCAGGGCAGTCTTTGGGAAGAACGCCGAGCACATCCCCAATAAGGAGGGAGGAGGTAAGCAATTCTTAGAATGCTTGAAGCCATTTGCAGAAGCCTTAAACGAATAAGGAGGGTTGGTTTTTGGGTAGGTTCCTTAGAAAATTAAATATTTGAAGTTAGAGGTTGTTGATCTTAATAATGAGATCTTCAAGAGCTTGCTAGTGAAGCGACCTAGGCAAAAGAAGAAAGAACTATATCATTTTTTAGCTCTTGAAGAGTATTACTGGAGGCAAAGAGCTAGAAATGATTGATTGACAGGGGAGATCGAAATACAAAGTCTTTCTTGCTAAGGCTTCTAACCGATGTGATAAGAACGAAATTAAAGGTTTAGAGGATAGTAGAGGGACCTAGGGTGACGAGATTGTTGGTGAGATTGATAGCTATTATATGGGTATTTATTTATTTATTTTGTAATGGGCTAGAGTTGATTATTTGGAGCATATTATTCTAGGGGTGGAGACTAGGCTTTCACATGAGCAATATGATTATTTAGGGTCTCCATTTTTGGAAGAGGAGGCCAAACCGGCATTATTTAATATTGGAGAACAAAATTGATTTTCACACTATTTTTCCCAAAAGAATTGGGATACTGTGGGGAATAAATTGGTGCGGATTTGTTTAAATATTCCCAATGGAGGGCAGTCCATTGAAGCTCTTGATGCTACAAATGTGGTCCTAATTCCAAAGATTAAAGGTGCTAGGAAAGTTTCTCACTATCGGTTATTAAGTCTTTGTTATGTGTCTTATAAGTTATAACCAAGTCTTTTGCAAATGTCTTTCGTGTGTCAATGGAGCAGAGTGCTTTTATTCTAGGGCAGCTTATTATGGATAACATTCTCAAGGATTTTGAGGCGCTTCACACAATTAAAAGGAAGGTGGGGGATAAGGAGGGGTGAATTGTTGGAATTAAAATATGAAACGCGGCGGAAGAAGCGGATCGTTGACAAACAAAAATTTTTTAAAAACTTTATTCATCGGGAATAGATATTTAATTTTAATTATTAATAGAAAGCTTTAGGAATTTTACAAACCTTTTGAAGACTATCAGGGCATCCTAGCTTTCCTCTTTGACACCACGATCTTCCAATCCAGGCCTCCACACCAATGGAAAGACGTGTGGGTGTCAAATTGCAAGAATGAATTTTCCTCACACTTTTCTAAATCTACTATGTACTCAACACATGAGATAGCAAACTTTTTTTTTCAGAGAAGAACTCTCAGTTTTTCTGTCTGAGCATTTTGTAAAAGTTACATGAATTAAAAAACTCTTGAGATAACTGTTATCTCTCCCTATTTATATCTGAGTAATTAGTTATTTTTCAATTGACTTTTCAATATAAAAATAATCACCATATCACACATATGGGGAAATGATATATTTTATAAGGTTGTAACCTTTTAACTTTCCCTTTCCTTCCTCTTTTTTTTTTCTTTCTTTCCCGAATCATTTTGTGATTCATACACTACACACACATACATATATATATATATATAAGTAAAGAAAAAAGTAAAGGAAACGCTTTTTTGTTTTTTCTCTTCCTTTTTTTTTTTTTTGAAATGAATCACTATTGATTCGTTATATATATATATATATATATAAAAAGTAAAAACGTAAACAAAACGTTTACGTAAACGAATTCAAAAAAAAAGTAATATATATATATATATTAATATATTATAAAATCTTATATATATAAAAAAGATTTGGTTCAAAAACATATATATATATATGTATCTAAATTCAAAAATAAATCACATTTATTTAAAAATTAATCAAGTAATTAATTAACTAATGCTCAGTTAAATGTGACAACATTTATCACGTTACATTATGTGTCACAGAGAACATTTTTCTGTGTCATATTAATAATT
>CAMOHE010036327.1:5647-18076 GCA_946598075.1 Artocarpus hirsutus
TTCGTTGCTAATTGTTCTCAATTTAACTAGCAATATACCGATTCTCTGTTTGATCCGCAAGAAAATTTTTCGGCTTCATTGGAAATTTAGTCTCTAACCCCAATAACACCAGCTTCACTCAATTTCAGCAAATTACTTAATTTTCAAGAAAAAAACAGAGACATTCAAAATTTATTCAGAAAACATTTTCCTTTGTCTTCCAACTCGGAAACCATTTTTAAGATTGAAAAACAAGGCAGAGAATTTGAAACATCAGATTTCGACGAAATTCAGCTATGTCGTGCCCCAAAAATGGCGTTAAAAAAAATCTGAAACCGATAAAAAAAAAATCTGAATTGTTCGAAGTTACCTTTAATCGGAGCGAGAGAATATATGATCAGATTCTGGAAAATAAAAGAACGAGGAAGTGAGAATTAAGGCCGTGTTTGCTCAAATAATCGGATTAGAACACAGCTTCATTAGAAAAGCTTGAGGCTTGAAGAAGGTTTCCCACAGTTTTCACTCTCTTTTTTTGATTGGCTGGCTTTTCTCTTTCTCTCTCTGATTCTTTGGATAAAGGGACGAAATTACGTAAGGGACATGGCGCTTTATCAGAACCGAGGAACGCGTGGCGTGATTCTACTCGGCCACGTTTCATAAAGCTCGGTGGTGGGATTGGTCACGTGGCTAATTTTGGGAAGGACGAGAGGGAGACATTTGAGGGAGGGATACTTGAGAGAGGGACAAAGATATTATTAATGAATAATGATGGGATTTTTATTGCCCCTTATCTTTGAGGAAAATTTTCATTTTTCAGCATTCCTTAATTTTTTTAAGCAAAATTAGGTACTTTTAAAGCCTAATTATTAGCTCTAATTTATGCGTATAGGTTTTGCAAAGATAATAGATTCCAATATTAATTTTAAAAGTGAGTTCTTCGTTCCCACAAATTTATTTTTTATTCAAATAGTTTTTGTTACCGTACTTTTTCTTATAAACCTTGAATTATTAGTTTAAACTATTTTTAAACGTTTCTTTTTACGTCTCTAGGCACAACCCATTTGGTTAGCAAAGAAATAAATACATGGTAAATTAAGGAGAATTTTATTTTTATTTTAAGACGTAATTCTTTTATTATCACTATTATTATTATTATTAATCAATTAAGGGAATTTTTAATCTACTTATTTATATTTCAATGATCAATAGTAGGTCAATTTCATTGCTAAATTTGAAAATGCATGATCGCATTATCAAGCATAAATTCAAGGCCCCTACGGAATTTGTCAGATAAATTTTATATGCCATACATCCCATTTTTGTCCAGTTATAAATTTCTATAAGATATTTCCCATTTCGTCGACTTGTCATAATGCCATAACCGTTAAATTCACACTTATAGGATGTTTAGAGGAATGGTGAAAGTCGTTAGTTAGAATTATTTTTATCGTAACATATAAAAACTTTACACTGTAATAATTTTTTTATTATTACTGTAACATATAAAAACTTTACATTATTTATAACTGAAAAAATAATTCTTATAATTTTTGCCAAACAAGAAAAAAATAAACAATTTAATATGTTTGCACTCATTGATAGATCCAAGACTCCTAGATTCTGGTATATTTAATGTGACATTTTTTTTTTTTTGGCATCTTTTTGAGAATCATGTGAGACCTCTTTTATTGGGAGCAGATATTAAATGATGTCTGCGAGCCATCATTGAAAGAGGGTCGGCTTTCTTTTTCAAATAATTATTTTTAATCTCATCCGTCCGTTTGGTTTTGGACGGTTCTTAAACAAACAAAAATGGGAAAATAAAAGTTGCACAATTCCTTGGCATGTGCTGCATCGACATAATAAAGAACAAAAATGCAAATACACCACGGCAGTGTGTTGACAACGAAAGAGATTTAAACGAAAATCAAACACCTTTTCGGTGCGAAATCACGAGCAATGTCCCAAAAAAAAAAAACAAGAAATTAGAGGAGAAGATAACAATGATTTTAAAACCAAGTTAAAACTTGAATATTTTAGCATATAAGAGCTTTATATTATAAAAATTTTTATTTTTTACTGTAGCATATAAGAGTTTTATACTATAACAGTTGAAACTTATTAGTCTCAACTAATGTTGCCGAACAATGCCAACAAAAATAATACAACACAAATATAAGTTTTTTAGAAATATATAACCAAAACTTTTTGTTGCTATAGTGTAAAGCGCTCATACGTTACACTAATTAGAAAAAAATAAACTATAGTGTAAAACTTTTACATGCTACAATATAGGTTTTTTAGAAACATATAATCAAAACTTTTAGTTACTATAGTATAAAACGCACATATGTTATACTAATTAGAAAAAATAAACTATAGTATAAAGTTTTTATATTCTATAATTTTCATATTAAAAGCTTTAGTTAGTACGTACTAACCATACTTTTCAAACACTATAATAATTTCTATAAAATCTAAATTTTAAATCTTTTTTTTTCAAAATTTTGATTTTAGAAGAGTTTAGAACGCCAAGACAAATGAGAATGACAGGTAAAAATGGATGAGACACTTTTTTTTTTGGATAAAAACGTCAAACGGGTGAGACACTTAACCAAACACTCAAGCAAGTCGTTGAACAATCTCACTTTATCTACAACATGGTAATCATGTGATATGCATACTTTTTCCTGGAAAGATTGACACGCGGGATTAGAGATTACATCTGGATTTTCCCTTTATAGCCAGAAGGGATATAGTACGTATATATGCTTGTTTATTAAGTAAAGCACTAATTCTGTTTAAGCTTTTGCACAGTGCATCATCGGGTTTGTCATGATTAGAGACCCTACCTAGAGAGAAAGAAATGCAGGATCCTTCCCAGGACTCAAGATTGGGAATTTTACAGTAAAGAAAATAATTTTGTTTCACCGATAAAATAAAGTAAAACAAAATTATTTTCGGTCGTAAATCAAACCATTAAAGATTATTTGACACACAATATTATATTATATTGCATTGTATATTTTTATATAATATAATATAATACAATACAATGTAATACAATACAGTGTGTCAAACATATATTAAAAGTTAATCATATGTCTAAAACACTCATATATCATGGTGAAATACAATCACCTTCCCCATCATACAAATGGCCAAAAAAAATATTATATCTGTTTGAGAGATCGAAGAGAGTTCACACTTGTAAAAGAGCATAAACACACACACACACGCATAGCGGGTTATGATTTTGGTTTGTAAAACTTGTATACCAAAATTGAAATTTTGACTTTTGAGCTTGGCATTAACACTGCCTTGTTATATTTTCTAAATTTCCATTCGAGCTGCTAGATCGATTCAATTAGTGGCAAGCGTTTGGGATATATTAATTACATAATTTTTCTTTCTGCAATTCACCTTTCTAGTTTTAATAATTATAAAAGGACCCTTTAAATGAAAAAAAAAATATGTTTCAGTTTTTATTTATAGCATACTTTGAGAAGAAAATAAAAAAAAACTAACATTTAATTAGACAGAATTTATTTTAAAAAAAATATATCAAAAAAATCTATGAAAATTATTTCAAACATTTAAAAAACAAAAAATTTAAGATTTTTTTTTCAACTTTTATGTTTTGTTTCAAGTTATAAAATAGCTGCTTTTAAAAAAATTTTAAAAGTACATTTGTCTTTTCCTTTTATTATTGTTGTCTAAAGAGAGATTAAAATAAGTTTTTCTTCAAATTTAGAAGATACATTTATAGTTTTTAAAAATAAAGAAATTAATCAAGAAGCTCTTCTAACCAAGATATAGATTACGTATTTAACCTTTTTCAGAATGTCTGATCCTCGTATGATTCATATTGATCCATGAAGCATATATAGTATCTAAATCCATAATCATTAGAACATGTAATTTTGCTTATATATAACATAGGACCGAATCCGCATCTCAATTTCAAAGCCAACTCTGTCCCCGTTAATCCATGCCATCCTAAAATTATGATTTGATCTTGAAGATATATATATATATATATATATATATAACATCGGTTTAAAAAATATGCAAAGTTTATTTATTCATCTTCGATTTTAGATATGCAACTTTAATGTTTTGCATGCTTTAGTATAAATTAAAAGTCAGGCTGCTAGGGTCATATATCAACTATAATATCTCAAAGATCTATTTCCCGCATATTAATTGGTTCATGTATGGACCCGCTATTTGAAATGTTGTACTTCGATCAATTTTGACCGGAAAAAGATGGCGTGACATTCTGGTCGTTTCATTTCTTCCCAAAACGACTTGTCCTATTCTTTATTTACAGACCCAAAACGACCTTAGAGACCCTTTTCATCAAACAACAAACGACAATGCATCTTTGTGTGTCGTTTCCTATAAACATATGTCATTTTGCTTCTATAAAAAAATCATCTTGAGAAGAATCTACACGCTGTTTCTGTTAATGAGTCGAGCCAACCAAAGGTTTTCTTTGTGGTCATGATTGTCGGGTCATTTTATGATTAGTGTTACACGTAGTTCAACTTATGAAAATGACAAATTAGGCCGACTTTTTTTTTTGAGTAATTAATGCCGACATGTAGTCTTTCGTGCAAATAGTAAATGTCATAAAGAACGATTAGACAACGATGACATAATAGTATTTCTTTTTTTAAATTAAAATTATCACGCATATGTATTAATTTAACAAACAAAACATCATATCCTTTATTTTCAATAAATTATAATTAAACAAAAAACCACATCGTTGACGTAATTACCTACGCTCAACAATATCCCTAAACATTAAACTTTGTTCCCTTTTTTTAAAAAGAAAAACGCTTTTTTCGGTTAAAAAAATTATAAGATAACCAAAAATAAAACTATCTCAAATACTATCCCTGACCAATCGATCATCTAATTACATCTTAATTAAATGTTAAACCTCATATAAGTTGTGACAAACCATATTATCTAGCCTTGAGAATAACCAACCAACTTAATCAACAATTATAAAATAATAATAGTAGTAATAAAATCATATAAAATGAAAGATTAAGACATGATGAATTAAAATCTCCCATTCACCCACCAAAACAAGCAACCTCAAAGCCTCCAATGCATGCATGTATGCCAACAACGACGCTAAATTGCATATACACCAAAAAATAAAAATGAAAGGAAGAAGAAGTTACCCCAATACACACCAAACTCAGCAACGCATTAGCCAAGCAAGCCAATGGCGAAGACAAAGACAAAAGGCAACCAATCAATTTTTTTTTTAGTGCCACATTGTGGCCAAGTAGAGGCCATTATCGGCCATCTGCCGGAGCCTGGTGTTGGTCTTGGACAGCGGCGAGACGATCCCCATCTCCGAAAAGGCGTCCTCGCACGTCTCGTAGTCCGTTAGGGCCGCCGAGAGGTTGCTGTTGAAGCTCCCCTTGTCATGGGACCTCATGTTCCCAAGGCTCTCCTTGAGGCTGCTCAGGGCGTCCTCGTAGTTCTCGTTGCAAACCCCCAGCACCTGCCTGTTCTTGCCCGCCGCCCTCGCTGCTGCCTTCTTCGCCGCTGCCGTCTCCGTTATCAGCCGCCTCACCGTCGCTTGCGTCGCCGCGTACGGGCTCTTCTGTCCCTTCACCACAGCCCGGCACACCCCCGGGTAGTCCGCTCTCCGGCAGAGGTCTCTGCCGCCACCGCCACCACGGCGGCCCTTCATGCGGCGGCCGTGGACCCCGCCGGCGAGGACTAATAGTGTGGCTATTGCGAGAAAGACCATTGAGAAAGATTTGGAACGTTTAATGAAAGCCATGGCTATATATATATTTTCTTGCCCTAATAATTGAAGTCTATATTATGCTAGACTTTTAAAAAAAATAATAATAATAACAATTTTTTTTTCTTTCTTTCTCGGGGTCTCTCTGAAATCTGCAATATCCGGTTGGACAAAAGGAAGGGCTTCAATATGTCGCCGTTGGGGGTTAGTGAGATTTTTTTTTTTTAAAAAGAGTTTAGTGGAAGATATATAAGTTTGAGAAGGGTGTCTTAGATTCGGTTTTGGGCTATTTTTGTTTGTGGGTATTCGATTTTCTAAAACGAAATTTGGTTAAGGTAACGTCCCATGGTTGAATATGGTTGTTTTGATTGTGTGGTTTTGCTCGATTGGAGGCTTTTAGAGAATATTTTGTTGCAATTTTCTTTAATCCTAATTTAGTAATTTGCAAGTCAAGGCTCTGCAAAGTAAAAAACTTTACATGTTTCTTAAATTAGGCTGTTAAGAATACCTTTTTTTTAAACCTTTTTTTGTCCTACATTCTTTAATAAGTTTACCTTGTTATTACTCCTAAAAATAAAGAAAAAAAAAAAAAGATGGTATTCCTTTTCTGTCTTTTTGGAATTTTATTCTTACGTTGTTATCTTAAAAAGTCTATAAATACGTTGTTAGTTTTTCTTAATAAAAAGAAATGTTAGTCAAACTGCTTTGCAATAGATTTAAGGTCATATGATATATTTATACGTATAAGCAAATAAGACTTGTCTAATAATTGTTCAGCAAGTGTGTATGGAATTTATTTGCATAACATAATATAATGTTTACCCAAAAATCGTACATCCATTAAAAGTAACTGCTGCATATATAACACTATATATATAGATACGTTCCTTTATCTGTTTTCTTTTTTTAATATTATCTTCTACAATAATATATATAACATTATATAAACTGTTTACCCAAAACGTATATCCATTAAAAATAACCATTATATATCACGTTATACGGCTATATATATAGATACAATTCTTAAAAATAATTAATAGGGTGTTTGAAAAGTGAGTTGGAATTAAAAGTTAGAACTGAAAGTACTGCATAATATGTGAGAGTTTTACACTGTAGTGTGACGACCCGTCTTTTCAGGCAGTCATTTAATTTTCTTTAAACACCATATCTTAAACATTAATCTTACTTATTTAGTAAGAAAAATATTGAATAAATTTTTTTTCTTATTATCATCCTTTTAAACTTTTTTTTAAACTGTTGCGAATTTTGTCGCAATTTAAGTTAAGGCATTGCTCAACATTTGACTTTAAAACCATTTCAAATTATTTTTTAAAACTTAATAAAAAAACACCTGAACCATAGCTTAAAACTTAACTTTATATTATATAAAACATTTCGTAAAATATATTTTGAAACTTTGAATGCATTTCTTAAAACTTTGACTTCCTTAAAACTTTGAAATCACTATATCAAATAGCGGAAAAACATTTTCTTTTAGCAGCGAAAAACATACTGTAGTAGTATACATGCCCAAATCTTTGCATCTGTCCTCTGCAGCACCAAGCTCTTTAAATAAGTCCTACTAGTCACCCATAGAACTACCTACAATATAAAGAAATTTTCAATGAGCTTTCGCTTAGTAAGTTCAAACGAAATGTCACAAATCATTTTCACATGTTTTAAAAGCTTTTCTCATAAAAACCTTTTTCTTAAAACATTTTTCTTTAAACATTTTCGAAACGTTTTTCATAAACATTTCTTAAAATTTCCTTCATAAACTTTTCCTTCCAAACATGAAAATGTTTTTCATAAACACTTAATGTAAAACATTTCTCAGAATGTTTTTCATAAACATAGCACGTAAACCTTTCATAATAAGGAATACAAGCAAAATTAAAATGCATGACTCCATTTATGCTCATTTATGATCATTCATTATGAGCTTGTTTTTATCATTCTTAACTTTCTTGAACTATAGGCCGAAGTGTACGTACTAACATCATTAATCATGAGATCATAAACATGATGATTCCCTTATGGAAGATTTAAGACCATCGAACACCAAGATCATAATTTTAACTTTACTTTGAGTACCTCACAACAAAGAGGCTAGTACGACACCACTTCTCATGTTTACTTTACCATCTTTTTAACTTGGTGAGCATAACAAATGCTTACACATTATAGTGCTATAACTTAGCATTTAAACATTTAGCATGGCAAATGCAAACATGTTGCATATCATGACTTAAACTTTAAATCATATTGCATAACAAATGCAATTATACTTTAAATACGTTGAAAATCATAACTTGAACTTTTAAAAACATTATGCATTCAAATATAAATATGCTTTAAATATACTAGTTGCAAAGTCATTGCAATTCTTGTATTGAACTTTAAAACTTTTGCATAACAAATGCAAACATACTTTAAAATCAACTTACATAACAATTGCAAATACATTTGCAAACATATATATAAGTATTTAAAAATCATTTACTTCATGCTGTAGGTGAGATTTGAAACTTACCTATCTATAGCTCTAATGTTCCTGTTTCCTTTGGTTAGTCGGCTTTAGTGTCCTGATCAAATGACACCCTGACTTATTAGTTAACTTTATTTTTGTTAATCTACTCGATTGATAACATTAATTGTTCGTTCCTTTTAACTTAACTTGGTACCCTATCGGTTTACCCTTTTCTTTACTTTGTACCCCGTTATCTTTAACTTTGTAATCCACCATGTTATCTTACCTTTCACTTTAGTTTACTTTATAAATCATTGGTTTACCTTTCTCCTAACTTTGTAACGCACTAGGTTACTTTTCCCTTTACTTCATTTTGTAACCCATCGAGTTACTTTTCTTTTACTTCAACATCACTTATTAAATCTCCCGTCTCACGTGACGGTTTCATTACTTAACGTATTATGAAACATTTTCCATATAAGAGCGTTTTACTAATTCAGAGTGCTGGACTCCGCTTTAGCCATTTTTTTAAAATGACGATTTTATCCCTAACGGGTTTTTGTCAACTTTGTAACTTATTAAAATTTCTTGCTTAACTTTACCATTTCATTACTTACATATTACAAAAAAATTTCCACTAAAGGGCATTTTTTGATATCAGGCGTTTTGGGTCCGTTTTGGCCCTTTTTCATAAAATGATTGTTGTGCCCTTATCGGGTCTTTGAAAAATTTTGGAACCCGTTAAAACATAACTTTCATTTATTTATATCTCATAATATTACAAAAAATAAAACAATAGTTTTCCTTTTAATTAAATTTATTTTGTAAAAACTTTACAATTTTAACCCGAAACTTGAAAATTCTTACGTTTTTGCCCTTAACAATCGTTTCTTTCCTTTCCTTGATTAAACTTTAAAATCCTTTAAAACTTAGCACCTATGATTACTCACTGTCTATAGTAGTACAGGAACCCAATTTTTCTTAGTAAAAACCCAGTTTTCACATGATTTTACAATTTTGGTCCGAACTAGAAAAATCTTTACATTTTTGCTCCCGGTACCGAAAACGACTACTTTATACCAAAACATTCAGTTTTTTGCAAGAAATAAAACGTTCCAAAGTTCCATGGTCAAACTCCAAATATTTCATAAAGTTTCCATTTCATGACATTTGTACTTAAAATCTCGTAAAATTTATAACTCCTCAACTAAGCATAGTTTTGACAAACTGTCTATGCTATCTTAATAGTTTCGATGAGTTATACAACTTTTATGTTTTAAATTTTTTAAAATTCTAACGTTAAGGTGGACTTTTTGGTTGATTTCCAAATCTGTAGAACTTTTGTAAAACTTTACAATTTAGTCCTTTTAGAATTTTACAAAACTTTATTCACAAAGTTGTTTCCCTCACTGTATTGGAAAATTTCAGACCTTACTTGGAACATAAATTGGCCTCGAAGGCCCTTTAAATCATCATTTTTTGAAAACTAGCTAAACTTTGCAATTTAACAAAGTTTAGTAACTTTTTCATTCTTTTGCACAAAACCCTACTTTTTTTCCTTTCCATCTTCATCATCATCAATCAAAAACATAAACCAATCTTGCCATAATCTCTATCTTGCATGCCATAAACCAAAACATTTCATCAAACACTTGATATGCATACAAACATAAACTTTAGCTTGACTTCAAAGACTAGAATTTTACCTAATCCTTGCAAGGGGCTTTTCCTTTCTTTTCATTGCTTGAAATCTTTCAAAGTCCCCTTGATAACAATCCATAACATAACTCATAAAAACCCTATCTAATTCATGAGCCAAACCCAATGAAAAACATAAAAACCCATAATAAAAGTTTAGATTTTTACCTCCACAATTGCTTGTCCTTGATTGTCTGATTTGCAGGCTTGGCAATTATCAAAATTTCTTGAGAGAAAAATGCCTAAAGGGGATTTGTTTGTGGAGAACAAAAATGAAACACTTTGGTTCCTTAATTAAGTGAATAAGACTTGATTTTTATAAACTTTGATGACTCCTCATCATGAGTCATCGCTAACATCATTTGTGATAAAAAAAAAAAAAAGGTGGCTTAACTTGGCAATATATAATTAGGCCACCCTAGGGGTTTGGTGTCAAATTTCTATTCATTTTGGTGTCCATGGTGGGTCCCACAAAAACCTTTTACATAGTCCAAATTTATACTGACTGTATTTTTTTATACTGTCGGTATTCATTTTCATACAATTCATGAGGTTCCACAACTTCCTATCCTTATTTTCATCAATCACATAATATAATTCCAGTATTATCTAACTCTATACAATTCAAATTTATACTGACAGTATTTTTCTTATATTGCCAGTATTCTTTTCTATACTGTTACAGGCTTACATGACATTCCTTACTCATCCATATCCTCCAAATAGTATTATTCCTAAATTGTTTTAGCTTAAACAGTCTAATTTCTGTACTGCTTAACCTTAAACAGTCCAGTTCCTATACTGCATTACTTTGCAGTGTAATTTTTATACTGCATAATTTTATCGGTAAACTTTCTTACACTATACTATTCTATATTGTATAATTTTTCATATAATTATATGGTATTTTTCTTAAATTGTATATTTGTCTTAGTATTTGTTGCAATAATTAAGCTTTTCAGCTTGTTTTTCATATCATTCCTTTCTCGTATAAGATTATGGTATGATTTTTACCCTTAAAAATTCCATTTTTACTTTTATAAACTTTATCATAAAAATTAGATTAAGCAATAATTATTGTGACACATATTTTTGCGTAACATAATTCTTAAGTTATTACATTTTTAATGTACTAAAAATGCTCGAGTGTCACATGCAGTATACTTTTACTTTAAACTGTAGCATATTAGAGTTTTACACTGTTTGAGTTGAAATATAATGAGTCGAAACTGAGGTAGGCCAACACCTTATAAATCCTACATCAAAAATGATTTTGCAATTAATTATGAAAGCAAATCTTTTTGATGAGTGACAAAGTTTTAAAAAATGATAGAACAGTGGTTTGTAGTTATGATTTATTTATATTGAAAAGTATGATAGCATGTGTAAGAGTAAAAAATAAAAAAGCGGCAAAAAAATTGATAAAAAGAGTAATCCTATCATTCTCTGCTATGGATACTAGTTCGTGGTTAACGAAGGCCGTACAACATTCTTTTTCACTACGCCCTTGAAATTTTGGTATATTTGCTTTTTTTTTCCCCCCCGCGGATGTTGTTTCTGTATCATGTATGGACTATAGCTCTCTCTTTCTCACTCTCTCTCTCTCTACACACACACACACACACACACACACATATATATATATATGCATGCGAAATCCTTATAAAGTCTCAAGACTCACAAACGTGCGTTTTGGATTACATCGTTTCTGCATAAACACAGATGGACCCGCGTCGACGTTTTAGTTTCTAAATACAAACATATATATATATATATAGATAAACATGACATACGGCATCACGCACAACTTGATGATAATTTCACATCTGACAGTGATCAGATAGTGTAGAACTCAAATGGAAGGGATTCTTCTACTCAAGCTAAGAAAAAAAAAAGTAATAATAATGAAATACACAACAATTCTCCTCGTCCATATCGTTTTTCATCTTGTTATTCATTTTTCAAACATAGCCGTCTTCTGATACTACGTTGTTCTCAGGCGGTTAATGTAACACCCCGAAGTTAATTAAGTGTAATTAAAATGTTAAATGGTGAATTAGTGTACCATGATGAGTGTTTTGAACTTAATTTGATTATTTTGTGAAAATTAAGAAACCTTGAGTTAATTACTTTTTGATGATTTTTAATTGTTCTAAATCGTTTTTAATTGTTAATTTAATTTTCAAAGAGACTATTTGATTTGAAAACAGAGTGTGGTTGCACACAGTTTTGTGCAACTACTTTTCTCTCTCTTCTCCTATTTATTTCACTTTCCTCTCTCTCTCTCCTCATTTCTCCCGTGCACCTCTCTCTCCTCTCTCTTTCTCTCTCTTCTTCTCAGTTCACTCTCACTCTCTCTCTCAATCTCTCAAAATTTTTGAAACAAATTTCGTTTTCAAGCTTCGGGCTAGGAGATCGAAGGCTTGGGAACAAGATTCAACAACAAAAACAACGTTTTCAAGCTTTGATTCGAGGTTAGATTTTAAAACTCAAAGTTTTT
>CAMOHE010036331.1:0-23486 GCA_946598075.1 Artocarpus hirsutus
AGAGTAGTAGTGCTTGAGCCATTTTCCATTGACAACTTGCACATTATTATCTTGAAGAGTCTCAACGAATTCATAGTATCCGTCGTCATGTGCCTTTTTTACAATGTATGCTTCCCAGTTAGGAGAGAACTTGAAGGTCCCGAGAGCTGCCTCCGGACATGATCAGCTGCCTTTAGTACCAAATTTCCTTCGTGGAAGGTCCTTTTAGCAAGGGGCTTGTTATAGGCTTCTTTTGCCCTCTGTTGGTATGCAACAACCCTTTGTTACGTGATCTTTTTTTCATCCACCGCCTTTAGGTCGAGCATCCTAATTTTCCTGCAAGACTCCATATCCTACTCTAAGTGTAACAGTGATGACACAAACAGTGAGCACCTCAAGCGCAACTAATGAATTGGTCTTAGCCCCATAAACGAAGGAGTAAGGAGAAAAACTAGTTGTGGATTATGGTGAGGTTCGATATGCCCAAAGTGCATCTAGCAAGTGCAAGCTCCAACCCCTGGCATACTTGTATACCATCTTGCTAAGAATTTGCATGAGGGTTTTATTTGTGGCCTCCCCTAATGGATAGTTTGATATGGACCTTCGATGCTTGATTCTATATCCTCGCAAAGTCTCCTCATCTGCATTGTTGAAAAATGGCGTCCCGTTGTCACTTATAATCATATACAAAATTCCGAACCTGCAAACCAAATGCTCTCTAATGAAGTTTACGACAGGAGCTCCAGTTGCCTTCTTTAATGGGATGGCTTCTACCCATTTGTTGAAGTGTTCAGTTGCCGTAGGGATCCATATGTACCCTCCCGAGGTTGGATGAATGGGCCTGATTAAGTCAGGCCCCCAAGTATGAAACGACCATGGTGTTCTTATGTCATAAAGTGAGGTATGCAATTTATGATAAAGGTTTCCATAAAATTGACAACTGTGGCAGCTCCTGACAAAATTCGAAGCATCCTTCTCCAGGGTTGGCCAATAGTAACCAATTGCCAAAAGTTGTTGGTAAAGATTCCTCCTCCCTTGGTGCTCTCTGCTTTCTCCACATGGAGCTCCTGCAATGCCTTTTGGACTTCGACATCTCCAAGGCATCGCAATGACTCCCGATTAAATCTTTTCCAAAATAGCATACCACCCTCGGTGAAGTGCCATTGGGCCAACTTCCTAACTTTATAAGCTATTTTGAATCCTTCGGCAAACTTCTGTTCTACAAGTACTTCAGATATGGTGTCCTCCAATCCTTTGTTAGGTGAGTGATGAAGGCCTCCTCGGGTGCCTGCATCGATTGAATTTTGAACATGCAGTTTGCACAACATTAGCTTTCTCCTTCATTCATGGCCAGAAGTAGCCTTTCTCTGTATTTTCCGGTAAAGGCTTACGCCAGAATTGACCCCGCACACTTCTTTATGGATGTTTTTGACTTATTTTCTGGCCTTCCTAGTGCTAACACATCTTTCAAGGACATCTTCAGGAAGTCTCTCGCATGACTCACCAGAGAGGACCATGCACTCCATTAGCTCCTTAAGTCCACCCTTCACTTCTGGTACCATTAGTGCATTTCTAATCAGGGAATGCCAGTCCGCTACATGTTGCTCTGTGTCTTCTTTTGTTAGTTGTTCCCTCGACACATGGATCGTTGAGGCATCCTTTTGGGAAACCGCTATGCTTGCTGTATCTTCAGTGAATCAAAGCCTTGATCCCAAAATTGCCAAGGCGTCGGCATATCGGTTACTTGGTCGAAAGTATGCTCGATGATGATCTTCTCAAAATGTTTGACCATCCTTTAAGCCATCGTCCGATAGGGAGCTAGAGATGGTTATTTGATGGCAAAGTCCCTGCTCATTTGCCTCACCACTAAGTTTGAATCTCCTATGACCTTGAGCTTGCAAATCCCTATGTTTTGGATGATGGCTAGCCTGGTCATGAAAGCTTCATACTCAGTTATATTTTTGGTGCAATGAAATGTTATCTGGTGGGATAAGTTGATTGGATGGCCTTCTAGGTTGAATAGCATGATTCCTGTCCCTCCAGCAATGGCTATAGCTGAACAATTAAAATGTCAGGTTCAAAATACTTCAACCCTAACCGTGCAACATGATTCCTTAGAAAAGTCCTCTTTCGACTTCGTGACTTTTGGTTGGATCCTCATTTCCATCGAATTGGGTCATCATATCTATCGTGGCTTGATTCTTTATAGTTGGGGTTATGCATGAGATGTTGAACTCAGATAGCTATAATAACCATTGGGTATGGCATCCGGGGAGGACCTGCTACATCAACAGGTACTTCAAAGGGTCGGATTTTATCATTAAGAGAAGCTTGCATTTAAGGAAGTAATAGTGTAGCTTTTGTGAAGCATAGACCAGTGCAAGACAATTCCTTTCTTTCTCTGAATACTTGAGTTCCGCATTGCTAAGTTGGTTGCTAACATAAAAGATGGGGAGATCGATGCCATCCTCCTTTTCTTGCACCAAGAGCGCTCCTATGGCCATGGGAGTATAGCAAGGCACCATAAAGCGGCTTTCCCAGGTCAGGTGCAGTCATGGTTGACAAGTTAAACAACACGTTGAATCTTCTCAAACTCTTGTTCATACACTTCAGCGCATTCAAAGACTACTTTTTACGGTTGTCGAATATAGTACAACCTTCCTAGGAATCCTTTAAGCTCTCTTATGGTTGTCGGAGGAGTTAATGCTACAATCCTATGTGTTTTGGATGGATCGACGTATGTGCCCCGTTGATACACCATGAAACCAATTAATTTTCCTCCAAAAAATCCAAAAACACACTTCTTTGGGTTTATCTTGAGATTATACTTTCAGCATCATTCGAACACCTTGTGTGCTAATGCCCTTCCCTTGTTTTGGATTTCACCACTAGATCATCCATATAATTCTCTACTTCCTCTACCATCATGTCATGTAATATGGTAGTCATTGCCCGTTAATGAGTGGTGCCGGGATTTTTAAGCCTTAAAGGCATCACGATGTAGTAGAAGTTCCCAAAAGGAGTGCAAAAAGGCGTTTTTTTTGGTGTCTTTCTTAGCCATCTTAATTTGGTTCTTTTTATTATACCCATCCATGAAAGAGAGCATTCCATGTCTTGCTATGGAGCCTATGAGAATATCCATGTTTGGCAGGGGAAATTAACATTTTAGGTAGGCTTAGTTGAGATCTCGTAAGTCTATGCAAACTCATACTTGGCCATTTTTCTTCTTCACCGGAACAATATTGGCTAACAAAGTGGGGTGTTTGATTAACTTCATGAATCCAGCCTCAATAAACTTTTCCACTTCTTTCATTATTTGCGCTTCAGTATTTGGATGAAAACTATGCCTTGATCATTTTAAGGGTTTCATCTCAGTTGAGGTGTTTAAGGCGTCACAAACCATATTAGGATCTAACCTAGGCGAATCCTCATAACTCCATGCAAATGCATTAATATTCTACTTTAGTAAGTTGATCAAATGATTGTGTTCCTCAGATGACAATTGGGTGTCAATGGACACCGGCCTGTGGATGGTTATGTCATCACTTAAATCTACTTTTTCAAGTGGTTCTATTACAGCATCAAATCCATCTTGCATATGTTTGGGGGTAGGCACTAGCTGATCCTTTAGAGCTGCTTAATTGAGTGCCTTTTCTTCTATGCACGAATATAACTCTTGTTATTTCTCTAGACTCGAGACCTTTCCATGTCTGGTGATTGGTTCCCCCACATCGTCATAATCAGTACACTGTCCTTCCATTTGATAGAGTGACTTTAGCACATAGGGTGGCTGCTTCCTCCTTCTTTCTCTTCTTGTCAATAATTTTGCCAAGGTCGTCATCATCAAGGTTTTTTACCTCCTCCCATGGTGACAGCGCTGTCCTGATTGGCTTGGCAACATCATTTCCTCCTTTGGTGGTGAAATTTATATAGAATTCGACTTTGGCATAGTGAACTTTCTCTTGGTTAAGGAGTTTGGTCCATCGGGATGCGAATGGCCTTTAACTTGAGTCGGCCTTTCATGCATTGATGGTAGATAGAGTAAATAAGTTTGTGTTGGTTAAGCCATGGCCTCTTGAGTATGATATGATAGCTTGTGTTGACATCCAAGACATGGAACTTTGTTTGCGAGCTAAGAGGCCCGACTCTAAGGTCAAGTTGGATGCAACTGATGGAGGTTTCAGAAGAGTTCCCAAAACCTGAGATGTGTACAGGGTATTCTAGTAGTGGTAAGGATAGGCAAGGGAAGGACGTTCAAGGAGGAACCTATGTCTACAAATGCTCTTCAAATGTGCACATCAGTGATCCAAGCTTCAAGGCATAAAGATCGCTTGTGGTCAGGATAAGAGATCTCTATGTCTTCACTGATAAAGGTTATGGAATTTGTACTTTCGAAGAATGTCTGGTTTTCATGTACTTTGTTAGTGTAGCATTATGGGCCTTGGTCCATCGAAATTCCCATGAAAGCTTTTGTTGCTGCTAAGCGAGCTTATTGTCCATAACAAAGTTGGTCAAATAAAGATTTGAACTTAGAGGTCTGGTGAAGGGCTCGCACAATGGAAGTACGTTGGTTGGTGCCTTCTTCATTGTCTTCATTGGCTCCCTTGCGGCATATTGTTGGAAAAAATGGTTTAGTGACGTAGGGAATTTAAAAATTTTATTTAATCATAGGAAACTAACTCATGATGCTATAAACAATAAACTAAATCTAATATAACGTATTAGTTGGAGACCGAAAACAACACTTCTGACTGAACAATTCTTTAAGAGCGAATATCTACTATCAAATTTTCCATCTTTTTCTCTTCCTTTAGATTGTTGTGTGTGTGGGCACAACTTATCAAATCTCCACTACATCTACAATCATTGCAACTGGATGCTAGAGGAACTATGAATACTATAAGGGATAAAAGTTCTACTCTTTGAAAATTGCACTATAACAGTCCATGAAAAAATGAAGACCCCAAGTCTCAATTTATAGAAGCAGTAGAAGGAGTCAGAAGTCTATTAGAATTAGGAGGTAAATTTCTCTCTCTTCACCCTGTAAATGGCGCTAAACGTAGGAGGGTTATCAAAATCCAACCAATCGTAGTGTAAGGATCTGTGATTTTCTACATCATCTATGATAAATCCAATTCAAATAATTCAATTTAAATTAGAATTCAATTATTTAAGATAATTTTCTAATTTAAATAATTGTAATTAATTATCCATTATCGGTGATTAAAATTCAACTAGGATTTAAATTAATTATTCTAATATAAAAAATAATTAATTATCCAAAAATACAGGCATAGGTGTTGCATGCAATAGGCATGCGTCTACTCCTAGTCCAGTCCCAGATTGTGGCCCACACGTCCATCAGGTACAGTGGCCTGACTCGTGTATGCTTTTGTCTCACTCATGGTAATCAATATTTGCCCAATCTATCATAAAGGGATTAATGAGCTAGCGTTGAGACCTGATGGACATATGTTATCAAGCTCTAATAATAAAAAATAAATTAATCCCCAATTAATTGTCCACTTAATTATTAACCTTAGTATCACTCCATTATAGATCTGAAGCTACACTCTTGATAATATACTGTACAATGAGACTCCTAAAAATATAACTCTGGTCTATGATCTCTCATATTATGTGTATTTTTGTAACATTGACTCTTTATTAGAGAGTTATGGATTCCTTGTCTATAGCTTATGCTCTTATCAAATATAGGTTGCATCTCTAACACACCGACAATGGAGCCTTCGTTCATTGGAACTCCTACTTTTGGCATATCAAAAGATACCGACTATAAATATAAAGTCATGAATTTACTTCAAGATTAAGATGACATATAAATAGTTATCAAAGAGAATTAATTTAAGTTAAATAGAATTATTATTAAATCAATTCAACTTTAGGTACAGTCTAGTTTATGATCACCATTAGGTCTACCACACAATGTGTCTACTATGGAGTTAATTTACTCTGACAGCTAAGATAAATTGTCTCCTCAATTGGATGTAGATCTTCTTCACAATCTTATCATGCATAAAATGCCCAACTCTATACATAAATTGTAGACTATATAATTTAGACTAATAATCTCTAAATCAAATCTTTCTGCATATAGACATATATTCCTAATTCTAAGATTTGGTATTAATAGTCATGGTTTATATGTTTGCTAATATAAAATTATTAAAATGATTGTTTTATAGGAACCATTATTTCTACATGAAATATTCGTCTAATTATTAATTTCACTAAAGATGCCATAAATACAACTAAAGTATTTATTCCTTAGAGTACTAATCCTAACACATATCACCACAACAATTGTATCTTTAGGCTTAGGAGAGTTCCTTGGAGAAAAGCCTGTTTGTCCACATTATTGCTAGTGGGGGAATTTTTTTTTATTAAGGTGTTTAGTTCGAAAAGATTCATGAGGCCATCTATATTATTCAGATCACCGTCCAGATTGTTTTGCGAATTTGGAAGTTGGGTAAGCACCTTCAAGAAGTTAAGTGAGGTGTCATCCAATCTTTAAAACATCATAAAGTCATCCCATGTTCATCAAGGTTTCATAGTTCTATTGGATGGACCTATTCTTTAAACTTTTTCATGAGCATTCCATGCCATGGTCTTCTATCAACTGAGTCTGGTGTGGCTCTTATAAAGGCCCTATGCAACCCTTCTTCTTCTAGCACCTTTCTTAAAGGGAGAATGTTGTTTAGCCCTTACCTTTTTACCATGCTACTTTCGATGGCCTCAAGACTTCTGACAATGTTTGCTTCATCTAGCCAGGTTACATCAAGTTATGCCTCGTTAAGGAAAGTCAACAAAGGCACCATACTTGGTTGATACGTGTTCAAAGACATTGAATATGAATACCTCATCCTAGTGTTGATGCATTATAACAGTTTGTATAGGAGGTTATCATGCCATAATGCTTATTGTTGGGTGATTTCGGGTTGTAGTAATCTTCTTCTAAGCATTCTTCATCAAAAATGTCTGTGTCTAAACTTGACTCATCATAACAATTTGTGTTAGATATCAATGTTAATCGTCCCCTCTCAAGTGGTTTATTAGGACCCTCATTTCTTTCCCACTTGTCTTCCTTTTAGAACGTTGATGCGTTCCCAATGCTTTAACTTGTATAGCTGAAGTAACCTTAGTGGGTTCCAACAACCCTTCCTCAAGTGGCACCAAGGATGGTGCGCCTCACATGTTTGTGTCATCAAATTCCATGTAACTTTCACTTCTTGAGGTTCTTCTTTTAGCCAGCCTTTGCTCCCTTGCAAATAATTCAACCCTTAGCATATTCGTCGTACTGTAGGTGAATGGTCCGAGGATCCCTCTTATGAACTTATTTAGTGTATACCTAAAAGCTTGTCCCCAACTCTCTCTGTTTGTTGGCATGAACTCTTCAAACTTTCTCTTTTCCCCTTGCTTGCCATGCTCCAAGAGCTCTTGGGTTTACTCTAGATTTACTTGATTCTCAAATGGAACTACCTTCACACCCAATGATTCTCCCTTTTCTAGAATGTGTTTTTTGGTTAGGGACTATCTTGGACATTCCTTCTTCCTCAAACTCATGCCTCCATCCTTCATGTTTAAAGAAAAGGGCACCATAGTGTGCTGGTGCATATATGTACACGAAAAAGTCTAATCATGGCCTCTACAGGTCTACCATACTACTTCGGGTGGTTTGGGATCAGTTTGCCACAAACATGTCCCTTCCTCTTCATTTTCCATCTCTTTTTCTTTTGACAAAAGTACTGCCATGGCATAGGTTTCCTTATGATTGTGACAAGGCACTAGGTCCAAGTCAATGGTTTGCCTTTTAGGTTGGAGTTCAAGAGTACCATTTTTTATTTTGCATGAAATATCCTTTGAAGAACTTGAAATTCTATTATTGGGTGTTGCACATATTGGTAAAATTAATGATATCTTGGGTGATTTTGATCATCTTTCAATGGCAGCCTTCATGGTGCATAAAAGCAAAAAATCCCATCTTAGATCCACTGGTCGAGGATGACATGGAACCTTCATCAATGCACGAAACAGGTGATTGTATCTCCTTTCCTTTCTCCCTTTTGTCCCCTTATTCCTTTTCTTCTATCATGATAAGAGGCTTGCTGTGGCCTTTGTGAGATGATGAATGCATGCAGTGCTTCCCTCATTTCTCTTTTCCAACCCCCAAACTCTGGAGGAAACCTTAACCTACTATGAAGTCCTTTTTGTGACTTCGAGTAATCTTAAGAATTGCTTGATTATGACATTCTCCAAATGTACCCTATATTTGGGGAGGATGATGTTGACACATATCTTGACTAACGACTCTTCATCGCTACCATCATAACATTCTGGCGCAAGGTCCTAAAACTTTCTGACATAAACTATGAAGTGCTCACCAGGCTTCGAGTGTTACTTAGCATGATAGTAGTGATTTTTTTGTCATTTTGAAAACACTTTTGGCAAAAGCAACTCACCATTTCCTCCCATGTATGAATGAACCTTGGTGCTAAGGTAGTTTACCAAGTGTATGCTCGGTCCATATGTGACTTTGAGAACTTTGGAGCCTTAGATCTTTGTCTCCAGTGTGTTGTTCAAGAGAGTCTAAGAACCGACTTACGTGTCCTTTGGGATTGCCTTTGTGCCCATCAAAAAGAACAAAACTTGGATCATTATACCCCTTTGGATATGGCTTCTTATATAGCGTAGTTGGGTATGGAGGTCTCAATATGAACTCCAAGTCTTCAAGAGAAGTGTTATAAAGGTGTTTCTTTAAGAGTGAAAGCACATCAGTTTGGGTAAGAAAGTTCCCTTTTGCTTCTCCCAACATATGGGCTTTGGGACCTTTAGTAGTTCCGGCCTTGTGCCACGCTTCCTCACTTACTAGTGCATTCTGTTCCATGAGGAAGTCTCTTAGGTCATTTATGCCAAATGTTAGAGCATTTTGGGTCTTGGACACTTCACAGATTACACCCATAAGTTCAAAAGCACTTAGGTTGGCCTTTTTTAGAGTCTCCATTCCATGGTTAATAGACATAGATGCCTCAGCATTAGGCGAGTCTCCTTCATGCATTGTCTTTATCTTCTTTGCTTTTGATGGAGCCGTTAAGGAATCATACTTTAGCTTCTCCAACGGAGTCGCAAAATATTGGGGCTATTTAGTGGCGGGCTTGCCGACATTGAGGTGCAGCTTTCGTGTCCTCTTTTGGTTGGTACAAGTTAGTTGTGATGTGGCAATGTATCAGGTGGTAGAGACCAAAAAGAGTGAGATCATGTTTCTGACATGAAAAATGGCCAAAGTCACCATCTTTGCAAGTAGTAAGTGTTGGTCTTGGCTGGGTATAGACTAAACTTGGATGACCTAGAGGAGAGGAGTTTCCAAGGGTGACACCCATTGCAATTATGACTCTACGACGATGAATACTTGATAAAAGGAGATCTCTAAATGAGTGAATAGTGTGGGAGAGGAATGTAACTAGTTTGTGGAGGAGAGGACAGGTTTGTCAGCGTGGCTGTGTGAAATGGTAATGGAATACAACGTGTTGGGTGGGCTGGTTTATCACACAAAAGGGAGACTCGATTTATAAGTTTCCAAAGTATCCATGAGTCTTAAGGGTGGTTATGTTTTCGTTCTAATGGTGAGTATTCTCCTGAAAAGTTTGGAGGTTTATTACCGTCATTAGAAGTAATGCCTAAAAACTTATTCTAAAGGGGCCTTGCCGAAAACAATGGAGTTTTGATTTTAGGGTATTTACAAATAAGGCATTTTCAGGAGGTGTTACTATTGCTTTGGGTGGAAACACATTGGCCTTACGAGTTCATATGTTGTGCCTTACAGTGATGGGTATTTATAAGCAAGGATGGTAGGCTTTGAGAAATAGGCATCTGTTGGTTTAGTTATGGCCTTGCTATTTTAAGTCCTTAGTTGGGTGGTTTCTATCCAAAGTTCAAGCTCTAGGCTAAATAAGGCAATCACTTAACCTAAGAAAACTCCCTCTAAGGGGTTTTCAAAAGATGCTCAACTCTCATTTTGACTTTTGCAATGTCACCTGACGTGGAACTATATTGAGTGATTGTCAAAAGAGACAATAAGATGCAAGAAGTTGCCTTCTCTTTTTTTTTTTTAATAAGTTTGGGTTTTTGTGTAAGACAACCTAGTTTGACTTCTAAATGAAAGGGAAAGGTCACATTTGTCTTCTTTTATGGCTTTTTTCTCAAGTTAAGTGAATTATAAGACTAATTAGGTTAGGTAATCTGGTAGGTTGGCTATGTCAAGTGGGCCAACTTGGGCCTAATGGTTGTTTTATAAGAGTGGGCTAAGATACCTTTTGGCTGATTTGGGGTCAATTTCCCCCTTAACTCATTTTATACTAATTCTTCATAAACTTAAGCCTCCCCAAGTGGCCAAAAGTCTAATCTGACCAAATAAAATGAGCCTGTTTACAATTTTTTCGCCTTCCAAATCATGACCTACTTAAAGATCCCTGAAGCATAGCTTAGGTCCACGTGCCAACTACCATACCTTAGGCCACATTAAGGTATCTAAGCTTAGATTTGTGTCTTGCTAAAATTTGGGTATCAACAGCTATGAATTCTTCTAAAGGCCCTTCGTGGAAAGAGGCTATTTAAAAACAAAATTGACTTCACCATGCTAAATCATACTTGGGAATTAGTGGACTCTAGGATGTAATCCATTAGGTTATAGATGGATTTTCAAGAGGAAACTAAAAGCAGATGGATCAATTGATAAGTAGAAGACCAAACTTGTAATCAAAGGATACAAGTGATGAGAATAACTTCCATAAGGATGATAATAGCAATTACGCTTTATGAAATCTAGAAATACACCAAATGTATGTGAAAATAGTCTTTCTAAATGGAAATTTAGATGAAGAAATCTACATGGAGCAACTTGAGGGTTTCTTTACTCTGGGACATGAAAAGAAATTCTGTAAATTGGTGAAGCCATTATATGGCTTAAAGCAATATCCAAAAGGTTGGCATGAAAAATTTGATAGTGCTATGCTAGTAAATGGATTCAAAATCGACGAATATGACAAATATGTTTATGTTAAGGACACAAAAAATAGTTATGTCATATTGTGTCTTTACGCAGATGACATGTTTATTGTTGCTAGTAATCATAAGATGATCAAATCTGCAAAGGATATGTTGAATACAAGGTTTAACATGAAAGATATGGGACCAGCCTCTACGATATTGGGAATTAAAATTTCAAGAACATCAGATGGCCTTATTATAAGTCTGCTACACTATGTAGATAAGATTCTTGAGAAATTCAAACAAGGATGATTACGGCATGGCTAGAATACCGATAGACACAAGTCTACACATGTGTAAGAAAAAAGGTGAGAGTGTCTCTCAAGTAGAGTACTTTAGAGTGATGGAAACTCTGATGTACTTAATGAGATACATAAAACCAAACATATCCTATGCTGTCAATAAACTGAGTAGATACACGACTAATGTGGGAGTTGACCATTGGATAGTAATAGTAAGATTATTGAGGTATTTACGGTACACTCGTAGTTACAGGGTGCTAGCTAGAAGGATATAGTGATATAAATTGGATATCTAATATGAAAAACTCAAAGTCAACTAGTAAATATTTGTTCATACTACAAGGTGCAATTGTATCATGGAAATCCTTAAAGTAGATTGTTATAGTTAGATCCATAATGGAAGTTTATTACTTCGGATAAATTTGGTAAAAAGGCAAAATGGCCATGCCATTTCTTAGAAGATATTTCAAGATGGCCAAAGGCTATACCAACAATATGTATACACTGTGACAGTCAATCTATGATTAGAATGGCACTAAAAAACATGTATAATGGTAAGTCTAGATACATATGATGTAGACATAATACTATTCGACAACTACTCTCAACTAGGTTATCTCTGTTGACTATGTGATGTCAAAGGATAACATTGCGGATCTGCTAATCAAAGGGCTAAACAAAGAGTTGGTTGAAACATCATCTAAAGGAATGAAACTAAATCCCATGACATAATTAGTTGATACAATGGAAACCCAACCTAGTTGACTGGAGGTTCCAAGATTTAGGTTGAAAGGGACAATCTAGTTGTAAAGATTGTGTGAGCTCACTATGGGGGTTACCCTCCTTTCCATTCCTATGATAAAAATAGTGAAACATGTTGGGGTAAGGTTAAGCTATGCTTTTAATGATTCTTAGGTGTCAGAAATGGAATTCCAAATAAAGTAATATGGGTTACTCTTCGATAAGAAATCACCTATATGAGAAAGAAGTGGGGTCATTTCAAAGAAGAATTGTTTGGGCTAAATTCTTTAGAAACACTTAGAAAACTAGTGAGATGTTTATGACCAAATAGAACATAGCAGTGAGAGTTGAATTGTTAAAAAATGAGAACACAACAGAATTTAAAAATTTTTTTAAATCAAAGTATTCTCCAAAACACAAGTTTGACATGCTATATGCATAAATTAATCATAGATCTTACTAACTTTTTATATGCTAAAGAGCATCAACAATCAATGAAGAGAAAAATGTTCCAAAAGAGTCTCAACCAACTGGTCTTCTTTGCTATTCTCTATGACGATCAGAGTGTGAGTGGTCACACGTCATACAGCTCTTCCTCTAGTGACTTTCCTTCCAATCAATTGAAAGACCTAGAGCTAAGGTTCTTGATTGTGAACAATAGCTCTTAGGGAGTTTTAGAGTTTCTGACACTTAAGTACTCACTCTATATTTCTCAATTGATATGAATAATTGAGAAAACTAACCCCTATTTGTAGAGGTTGGACTTGGGGTTAATCAATATCAGATAAGGTCTCAAAATTTGAATGTGGATCAACTTCTGATGAAAATCATGTCTGAAACATTTAAACAGATTATCGCTAGATCGGTAGTCCAAACTTACCTATCGGCCTGCCGAACTTACTCCATTGGCAGGCCGAACTAGCAAATCGGCTTATCGAACTTGCAATAATATGATCTTGGAGAATCTTTTATTTTCCACCCGAGATTCTTAGATAGAACCTCAGTTTTAATTTAAATAAACCAATAGAAAGTTATTTTATCAAAACAGTCATATCAGGATAATCTCATAGAAAATAAAACACTATCCCAATAATTCAACATGTTTATCTTAAATTAATTCACAAAATTAATTCAAGTGATAAACAGACATGAATTATTAAATCTGATCCTATCAAATTTCAGCCAATTTAATAATTTAACATAAGTACAATTTGTAGAAAAAGCACGTCGTATCGTTACAAGATTTATTATGAGCTAGCAAAGGGGACCTGATGGACTTATATAGTTCAAGCTTCTATAATTATAAAATTCAATATCCTGGACACATATTTTATAATTATCAACTCTAACGCTGCTGCATTAAAAGCTTAGATTGTACTGTCGAACTATATAAAATTACGAAGCTTCAAGTAAGCTAAGCGTCCATAACATATAATAACGCAGTCTTATGATTATAAGATAACATATATAAGATAATATCATTAACTCTACAAAAAGATCTATGGATTCTATATCTATGAATAACGAGTCTACGCAATTAAGAGTTATGTCTCCAACGTACCGGCATGTATACCATCATAAAATTAGTATATCACCCTTTGGTACTTCAAAAGACATATGTCAAGAGTACAAGCACATTAGTCATTTCAAGATTAAGGCACAACACCTGTGATTGTCTAAAGTAAATTGATTTACACAAACAGAATTATTAATCTAAATCAATTCAACTTTATGTCTTGATCCAATATATAGCCACCAAATGACAATCTACCAATTATTTCTACTCGTGGAGTTCCCCTTTGATGACCAAGACAAGCCATCTCCCATTAGGGATGTAGACAACATAACAATCTTAGTATGAATAAAGCGCCCAACTTTATTCCCTCAATTGCGGATCTTATGATTTAGACCATGACTATGATTGTTAAAGGTTTAGACCAACAATCTCAAACTTTTTGTTTGCTTATCATACATTCAACATAAATGAACGTAAAGAGGATAACATTTGGTATATGAACAATAAATAAACTCTTTATTGATAAAATAGCTCCAAAAACATATT
Organism: Artocarpus hirsutus; assembly: GCA_946598075.1. NCBI lineage: Eukaryota > Viridiplantae > Streptophyta > Magnoliopsida > Rosales > Moraceae > Artocarpus > Artocarpus hirsutus. The sequence continues at coordinate 14,089 of CAMOHE010036331.1, forward strand.
ACAACATTTTCCTCCTTAAGGGCACCATGTCTAACATGAATTGTGTTTAGAAAGATTCCTATGAAGTGTTTATCATCGTTACACAAACGACAGAACATTTCAAGGAAATCGCGTCTATTGATCAATCAATAAAGTAAATATTTTTTTCATAAGGAAAGGTTCAACGGATGGCACCTACATATCCTATGTAGAATTCGACTGTTGAACTCTATCACCAAGGTCAAATTTTGTTGTTTTTCATGCTACCTCCATTAATTTTCATTCATGTGAAGGATTGTTGGAAAATGGCTTGGAAAAAAAATGTTGAAGTACTGTTTTTAGGCTCAATTTCGAGTGGGACCTATTACAAGTGACAAGTCAAGACAAAAACTTGTTCTTTTAAGCGTGAAGATCGAAATGGTATATTCATACACTCAAAATGGCGAATGGGTTAACGAGAAATTGACACTCAAAATGTACACATGCACACGTGAAATTTCAAAGTTAAAGTGGAAATTCTCTTGTGCCTTGTTGGAAAGAGAGTGAAGTTGATAGCTTTATGAAATAAAGTTATTGTGCACTTTTTAATGTCAAAAGGCTAGTTTTAGAGATTTTTAGTTTAATTTAATTTAATTTTTTCAATTTTAGTTTATTTTGAATTTATTTTAATACAGGTTGCTTTTAATTTAATTTTAGGTTATTTCATCTGGTGGTTGATAATTTCATTTTATTGAGTTTCCTTTTTATATATTTTTCTTTTATTTGTGTAGGCAAATTGGGTGAAATAGGCAATTAAGGAAATTAGAATTAATTTGGAAGGTAAAAGGTCAAAATTTAAAATGAAATTTGAATTTAATAGCAGCCAAAATCAACCAACACTCACGGATAAAGAGAACATCCGCCACAACCGTCCGATCATTTCATCAAGAACCTAGAGAGTGAGTGCCAGGCACTCTCCTTTTCCAACAAGTAAAAAGTGGGCCCCATGGGTATGGCCTCCATTGCCTCAATCCGATGTGGCCTATTTCATAACTTCCTGTGTGTGCCCAACTTCGGTGGTGTTTGGAAGGTGGTGGGAATCGTTGGTTAGAACCACTTTTACTGTAGCATGTGAGAGCTTTATATTGTAGCATTTTTTAAAATTGTTACTGTAGCATGTGAGAGCTTTGTACTGTTTATAACTGAATTTGTGGTGGAAACCGTAGTTCCCACCATTATGCCAAACAGAGGGTTCCTTGTCCAGACACAGGTCGATATGTAGCCCACTGAAGCCAAGCCTGAATGGAAGTTTGCCAAGCGTCAGCTTTCATCAATGCCCTACTTTAGTCGATTGCAATCCTCTTTGCTGCTATGTTGACGTGAAGAAGAAAGAATACTTATTGAAAAAAAAAAAAAGAGGCAATTGCGCTTGAATGCAATGAAGAGCATCAGACCTATTCCTGGTACATTAACCCGTGAACAAGGCGCATGGCGCTCAAAATTTGGCACCGTGGTGACTGAATTTTACCAATTTTTTATTTGCTCAAAACTTTTAAAACAGAGACTCTTAGTTTATTTAGAGAAGGCCTAATCCCCCAAATTAAAGAGCCGCAGAGAAATATATAGACAATTTTCATTAGAAATTTGTTTTTCATTTTATTTTTAATATTTTAAGAGATAAGACAACTTGAAGATTAAGAAGAAGAAATTCAAGACTGGAGAGTTAAGTTTGGATAATTGTGAAACCTTAATACTGGTTTTTTCGTTCTAAGTTTTCATCTTTATTTTTGTGAATTAGTTGTTAGAACTCTTGATTTTTGTTTATATATGTTTATTTATGAATTAATTTTCTTTTGCTAGGGCTTTGATTTAGGCAATACTATGATAATTTTATTTTATTTTTGCTTTCAAAGAATTAATTTTCTCTAATGTTTGGTATGCAGTAATTCTAATTTTTAGATTCCTAGGAAACTCAATCCCATGGGATTCACTTTACCCTATTTTAAGGTAATATGAATCCCATCCAACATGGTAATATTCATATTCTTAAGAATCTCAAAACCATGAAAATCTCACCTTTTTTTCCATGACGATGATTGTTGAGGTGTTGGGTTTCTCGGTCGGAGTCTGACGGGCACCTCAAATGTATTGTCGGGGAGGCTGCTCGGGAAGTCTCCACGTAGATTTATCTCCCATAGGGGGAGCACGTCCCCCAAGAGTTGAACCCGTTTTCTCTTGAATAAGAGGGTCTTAGGGCGTCCCCCAGGTACCAATCCAACTAAACGTTAGTTGATGACAACATTTTCCTAAGTAGGCTTTTATGTGCATGTGTGAAGTTTCTTGAGTTATCTTTCACACCTAGGTTTCTTTGGCTTCTGAAGGCCATTTGTAGATTGACTTATATGACATGTCTAACACTATTGTAAGATATGCAACAATCATATAATTTAGGTTTTGCATACTGACAAAAGTACTTCAAAACTACACCTAGTTTTTTTATTCTCTTTCTCTTTCTATCTACCCACTCCAATCCTCAATCCTTTCTTTCTCCCAACTGTATCCCTCTTTTTCCCTCCATTCGTTGAATGTATTCTTCACCCTTGAGCTCCAATATACAACATCAAATCTCTGGCAACTTCATCGCGTTCCCTCATCATCATCAATTTTGGGGCCCCTAGTGTTGTCTAGTCTACGTAGACGGTGTAGATAAATGTTATTTGTGTGCAAAGGAGATCCTTTGGCAAAGACGGATCTAGTTAAGCACGAACGAGGGTGGCTATGATAGTTTTAAAGCCAGAAGATGATCTTTTTCACATGCAACTCAGCTTTTTCTGATGAACCCAGAGCTCTATCTTTTGTAGATTCCATTGTCTTCTTTGATGAAGATAGTCTTCTCCGTCCTCTATAGCTTACTCTCTCTAAGTGACAAGAGGTCTTTCTTGTTGCGGCTACTATGTAGAGGAGAGCAAACAAATATAACTATTGATTTTTTCTCAATACTTTTTTTATTTTTTGATTTGATTTTTATATGGTTATTGTGTTTGTAGTTTTTGTGATTTGTTTTCTTTTTTGAATTTTTATGATTTCCAGGCGATAGCGACGGTGGCGTTACCAGTTTTGGTGGATTATGGCCAATAACAATAGTAGATACTAGTTGTAACCATGTCAAATACTTGATATCTATTGGTAACCATGACAAATACCGAATACCGGTTGATAACTATTCGGTATCTACAATGGATATTACACACCAATCGGTAACCATCCGGTATCCATGATGGATGCTAAATGCTAGTCGGTATTTATGGTAGATGTCAAATACTAGTCAGTGCCTCGATTGCATATTTGGTATTTTAAATTATAATGTCATGATATAACTTGGCATTCTTTGCAATCATTGTTTTGATGGCATAAATCAATGTAGACCTTAATTTTATTTCATACATGTAAAAAGCCTTTAATTTTTGGTTCCAAGTCATGTCCTCAAAGGGTTTTATAAACTTTCTTTTTTATACACTAAAACTTTCAATTTTAATCCCTTTGGAAAACCTAGTTCTTCTTTTTTCTTACTCAAAACTTTTTGACTCAAACCCTAAGTTCAAAATGTATTCTAACATTGTTCATATATTGTTCTAAACTATTGAAAATACACATATTTACGTAAATACATGGATTTATGTTTATATTCCAGCTCTATCTCTAACTGGTCATGGATTTACTGAGGCCGATGCCAGTAACATTATTGACCTATAAATACACAGATTTACTATTAAATTTAAATTATAACATAGTTGATAAAAGATCTTCTTAAAAGTAGAGTTTTGTTGGCATCATAGAAAAAGAAATTCTAGTAAATATATGTATATATATTGTCCCAAACTAGGGAAAGTACATGTATTTACCACTATATACCTAGATTTACTTGCACACACCAGCATTGCACTATGGATTTAATGATGTAATAATTTTTGAGACATTTAATTAATAAAGAATTATTATTTATGTCAGATATCAAATATTGTCCTCTTTATATTCATTTATGTGAAATATGTAATAAGCAGACAAAAGCCTAAAATTGTCAATCTAAACCTTTAAGATCGTGCATGTGAGGCATAGATTATGCGAAAGACTTGAATCTTAAGGTGATAGTCTAAATAATAAAAAGTCCACAATCGAGAGAATAAAGTTGGATGCTTTATTCAAGTTAAGATTGTTTATGTTGTCTACATTGTTAATGGAAGATGACTTATTTTGGTCATTGAAGTGGGACTTTGTGAGCAGAGACATTGGTATATTGTCATCGATGATGATATATTAGATCGAGACTAGAGTTGAATTGATTTAGTTAAAAATTTCATTTGAATAAATCAATTTATTTTAGACAATTATATATGTTACATTTTAATCCTAAAATGGATCAATGAGTCTGTATTATTGACTTGTGCTTATCAATGTACCAAAGGTGAAATCCTAAATTAATCAAACATACACATACTAGTTCATCAGAGATATGACTCTTGAATAACGTAGACTTTTTATTCATTGATATAGAATCCATAACTCTTTTATAGAGTTAATGATATTCTCTTATAAGCATTATCTTATAATTGGAAACTAGAGCATTCAACTATTTTTAATACATATATTTAACCAAATGGTATACTATTTGAATTGATTGTGAATAGTAAGTACTCCAATGGTAAAATAATGGAACATAAGATAAATAAAATCAAAAAGATAAAACAGAATTTATCCTTAAGCTAATTATAGATATCCTATGGGGATGTTGCACAGGATGATAGTCACAGACGAAAAACTTATTGGAGTTTTATAATTTATAATATAAGTTCGGGAGTGCAGCTCTATGCTTTTAGTAGAATAGCTTTAAAGTTGATAAGTATAAATATACATGTCAGTGATATGTTATATTGTAATTATAGTAGCTTAATCTATTTATGTCTATTGAGTCCCCTTTGTTGCCTCACATATTTTTCTGTAATGATACAACACGTTTTTTTCGCCAGACTAGTAACTTACATTAATTCTTAGATTGGATTAAATTCTGTTAATTGGATTTTATTAATTTATGATAGTTTATTGGTTGAATTAAGATAAACTTGTTGAATTATTTGAATATATTTAACTTGAATATGGGATTATCTACTGTTTTAATCCAATAACTTATGTATTGGGTTATTTAAATTAAAACTACGGCTCTATGAAAGATATCCGAATCAAAATAACTACGGCTCTATGAAAAATATCTGAATCAAATAAAGTAGTAGTTATCCAACCAGTTCAAATAGGTGAATCGGGTAGCTCTCTAGGAGTTGGAAAACTTGTGACAACATTTGCCATGTTAGCCCAGTTGACTGCCCCCTATTAGGTCAACGATCCATGTCAAATGCATTTTAGTTGCAGAATTTGATCTAAACTCAAATTTTGAAACTTAATCTAATAAGAATGAGTGCTTTTTCGATGTCTATAAATAGAAAACGTTTTTCTATTGTTATTTAGGTTACTTGAGAGATTTAGAGAGAACTTTCAAGAAGGAAAAACTCTGTAACTCCTATAGAATTATTATTCAATATCAAGAACCTTAATTCTTGGTTTTCTCTTATGGAAGAGGAAGGCTGAACAATGTGTGTCTACTCACACACCGATCGTGGAAAAAAAATAGCAAGAAGGTCTAGTTGGTGAGGTTTTTCTGGTCAGATTCTCACATAGCAGTTCTGAATAAAATCATTCTGTCAAAAAAGCAGCTTTTGGTCTACAAGAGGTATGAAGATCTTAGATCAATTCATACGATAAATAGCTCAGTTAGTCCCTGTCCTTTTTTTTTATTAATTAGTTCTAACTTTTTAAAAAGGATGCAATTTAGTCCCTAGTCGTTAAGTTTGACCGTTAAAAAATATCTTGACTACTTTAATGAGGGTATTTTAGTAAAATATATAATATGTTTTAGAAAATAAAATTAAAACATAGAAAAAAGTAAATAAATAAATATATATTATTAAAATCAAATCTTTTATTTAAAAAAAACCAAATGTTCTGACCAAAAAAAAAAAAAAAATCAAATCAAATCTTTTTAATCTTAAAAAAAAAAATCAGTATCTCTACTCAAAAAACAAAATCAGATCTTTTTAATCTAAAAAAAATCAGATTCAAAAACTCCTCTACTCCAACCACACCCACCCCCAATCCCCCGCCCCCCACCCCCCTTCTCTCAGGCATCTCCTTCTTCAATTACAAGATCGGCTAGGGAAGAGGGCTGTAGACATAGCGAGCATGGAAAGCTTCCCGATGGTGGGGTCGATCTAACAAGTGAGGCTAGTGGAGCCGACATGGGGATCACTAGGATTAAGGAAGATTCCAGTGAAGTTGCAGGGGTCGACGATGGTCCCATGATGCCACGGGGAGTAAGGGTGCCTCTGTCCCCTTAGTCGGAGTTGCTCATGATGACGTTGGGTTGGTCGCGACAAAGAGACGAGGATGCCTAGGTGGGTTAGGACAGGTAGACTAGGATGACAGCGATTTGAGATCGCCAGCAACAAAGCTCACCGACAATAATTTGAGACCGCCAATGATGGTGAGCTCGAGTGGGTACGTTTAGTTTTTTTTTGGTTCTGTTAAGCTTTTTTATGAAGGGCTGTTAAAATTTTTTGCTGTAGATTTTTTAATAAATTTGTTTTAATTTTTATTAATTTTTAATGCAATATAAAGGGTATTTTTTTAATTAAAAATGAAGTCAAATAACTTTTTTGTTTGAAATTAAACGTTGGGGGGACCAAATTGCACCCGTTTTAGAACGTTAGACTCAGTTAAATAAAAAAAAATCGGGGAACTAATTGCAACTTTTTAAAAAAGTGGGGGACCAACTGAGTTATTTACCTTAATTTATATATATAGTATATCTAACTTGTTTTTGAAAAAAGGTTTAATAAAAAATTTAAATTGTGCTTCATATTTGTTTTCCTACAGTTGTGCTCAGCACCCCACACCTGCGACCAAAGGCGGTTGGTATTTTTTTGTTTCAAAAAAAAAAAAAAAAGAGGGAACCTGGTAGGTCCATGTTCTAAGACTTACCAGTTCACAGTTTAGTATCCTGGGATAGGGAGTAGAGGTGGTTGGTATTTCCTCGTTTCAAAGAAAATACGAGGGAACCTAACAAAGTGTGTCAGAATCTAGCACATTACGCTTCGGCACCCCATGATAGCAACTATAGTAATCTACCACATGAGGGGTGAGAAGGCAGGGTAATTTAGATTTTTAGTAAATCACATTTTCTAATTAAAGGAGAAAGGATAATTTAGACTTTTAATAAATCACATGTATTAATCAAAGCGGCAATTTTCAAAAGAAAATTTTAAGAGAGCAATCTTCTAAAGGTGCTCATTTAGGGGAACATTCATATGCTTTTTTTGTTTTTAAGAAATAACATTTAAAATTTTAGACAAATTCAGTATAAGATATGAAAGATAATGAGGAGAGAGAGTATGAGGTGGGAGAAAATAAAAAAAAAAAAAGTACAAAGAAACATTATGTACAAAATGAGCGTAAGAAAATGTACACTGAGAAATTGGGAAAAGGTATGGAAAGTACCAGAAGAAAGAAAGTGTATAAAAAAAATAATAATAAATGGACAAATAAAATAAAGAAAAATATAAAAAAAGAGTGGATTTAGTTAGTTTATGATTTATATTTAAATCGAATTTCCTTTTTTTTAATTCAAGAAACATCTAAATTTATATATCAACTATATCAATTGGTATACTTAGATTTTTGGCCTTGAACTAATTAGGAATGCAATTACTAAGAAGTGTTAAAATGTTCACATTTTAAGAAAAATAGTTAGAGAAAAAGTGATTTAATTATATATAAAAAATATATTGTTGATACTTTTTTTTAAGAATTATGCTATTTAAAAGTTAATTTAGTATCAATGGCAGAGACAAACTTTTTTGTAAGTGGGAATACTATGTCAAAAATTACTGATAGTTTTATTACGTACAGGCATAATTATATGTTTTGATTATTGAATAGAGAAAGAATAATATAAATCAAAATTTTAGCAGGGACACGACTATAATTTTTCTTGTAAAATAATGGTATAATTAAAATTTTTAAAAAATTTAAGTTGAGTGGGAGCATGTAATGGCGTCGCCACAGTTCAATATTACTTAAAAAAGTTAATTGAATATATTTTAACAAATATTGTATAGAAAAACACATGCTACCACCGAGTTTATATACTTGTGTATATGCGTGTGTACATTCATTTTCACACTTCCAATAGGCTTTGGGAGTGCTTAAATGTAGGAATGGATACCTAAGGATTCCCACACCCAAACAGTGGATTTGGGGGCTTTTACCATCCTTTGTCAGGATGGACTCAAAAAAGCACTCTCCACCTACTCCAAAAAAAAAAAGTGTTTACATAAGATATTATATTGACGAATTTTATATTTAACTTGACAAAATTTTCTTTAAAGGCTGCTAATGTTGCAAGATTTTTTTCTTTTCTTTTTAGTTTTTAACAAGCAAATGAGTAAGGTATAGATAGAGAAAGCCGTTCCATCGACGGGTCCGTTTGGTAAAAAGATTCGAATTAGTGATTTGATTTGAGTTAGTGTGATTTGAATTAGGATTTGAGTTAGTGATTTGAATTGTTATCTAAATTTATGTTTGGATGTGCATTTAAGTTTTAATTTGAGTATGGAATAAAATTAAAATTTGTATTTGGAGAAGTAGTGAAAGTAGTTTTTGATTTATCAACAAATCTAATAAAATCTTAATGATAATGATTCTAAAAATATACAATATGGATATTAATTTATTCCTCTCTTCACTAGAAACGCAATGAAAAAGAATAATCTCAATTGGATAACAAATAGAGAAGTTATGATTTTTTTCCCTTAAATATAGGAGAGAGAATTTTAGTTTTTACTTTAGCAGAGATATCCGAGTATCAAAAATTTAAGGGGAGTCAGAACTTTGAAAACTTGGATTCTTGATACTCAAAGGATTCGAATTTTGAGTGAAACAAACATGTATCTAAATGATTAAATAATACTCGAATTTAAATTTGAGTTCAAAAAATTTAAAGAATACTCGAAACAAAACTCCAACCCCTTGTCCTAAGTAAAAAGGGTATAGGATAGGCATGTGGGGGCAAAAGGGGTGGCGGGATGGGGAAAAATCACTCTCTACCTGCTCTCAAAATATGTAAATAAATATATATATATATGTAAAAATATATATATATATATATATATATATATCTACGTAAGATATTACGTTGATGGGTTTTATATTTAACTTGACAAAGTTTACTCTAAGGATTGCAAATATTGTAAGATTTTTTTCTTTTCTTTTCTGTCTTTAATGAGAAAATGAGTAGGGTATAGATAGAGAAATCCATTCCCCTGGAGATATAGTGA